>RJWT010029095.1:0-15026 GCA_004365215.1 Cuniculus paca | reverse complement strand
TGAAATTTAATTTAGGATTATTAATATATACCTTTCAAATTATTATGTGTATTTACCTATCTATTTTTTCAAATGTCATTAATCATGTGCCTAACATGAAAAAGTTGCTCTGCTAAGGATTAAGAATACAATCATGAGCAAATTAGAAGCAATTCATTGCTACATAGTTTGCAAAAGTCTAATTTTATGCATAGCTTATCTAGAAAAATTTGGGTTTTAGAATAAACACTTGACAAAAACTTAGAAACTAGTTTTCCTTGAATTTTATATGGTTCTAAAATAAGTTTCTGAAAATGTTCTTTTAAGAACAGAGACCTCTTTTCTAGTCTTCATTATGTACAAAGGGCAGACTGTTTTTTCCCTCTGGCAAAAATTGATTTACCATGTTTCTTTTGAACTATAATCAGTCCGCTGTCTTTTTTTTTTTATTTTAAAAGTCACTTGAAAAGATCTTAAGCATAAACATAGTCCTTTAGAGAAAAATCACATTAAAAAAAATTCCAAATGTCAGAAAAAAGAAATTAGTTCCATAATATATTATTCATTAGAAAATATAAATGTTCTAAGAAATTATTTTATGATGTGAAATAATAGTAAAATGAGGGTTTTATAAGTATAAAAATAAATTTCTTTTCTTATTTGCAAAATGCAAATTATTGATGTAATTTGTTGAAGATTGTGACTATTAAGTGAAAAGACCCTATAGCAAATTTTTGTAACTTTTCCTCATAACTCATGGAAAGATTCTTTAAATATTTTAATGTTGAAGGAGTATTACTTATCATACATGGTAATTCTACAGATAAAAATTACTACTTCCAAGTTATGAAATTGATGTAAATGTATGTTTATAGGATAGTTTTAAACATTAGTGCATTTTCTGATAATTTAATACAGCCAACACAACCTAACACATACAAGAAATCTACAGAAGTTTAAATATTCTGGATAGTAAATTAAAGGTATTAATTTGTGAAGAGTTAAATTTGTGTTCTATGTTGTTATTTTAAATAGCTGCATCTATATTTTTGTCTTTCAGCAATAGTTCAGTGAAAGAAATGGAAATTTATAAGTGTGAATAAGGGAACCAAAGTAAATGGATTTCCTTTTAAAAACAAAATAAATAGAATGTATCTTAAGTAGACTGATATTATCTTCTTCATGGTCACCTGCAGCAACAATAAATCACGGAGATGCATTACTTAATGGAATGCTTTTTAAGTTTTGATATAAAAACCTGAAATTGAGCTACATTTTAACAGCATCTGAATAGAAGAAATGGACTGTGTCATTAGATAGCACACATTACTTTTAATTAGTATTTTAAAATGTCACCAACAGACATTTAATTGTGGTTCTTTATAGAACTCTAACAATTGTATTGTTTAATACAGTCAAATTGCAATTATGCAAATATTTCATCTTATAAAGTAACATTATTTGAGATGCATTTCTATCAATTTGTTCAATGCAATGTGAATATTCTTTTGGCACATTGCATTAAACAAAAATATCAAATTTTTTTTTGAAAATCAGCTTTTAATCTTAGTAGACAGATGCACCAGTGTCTCTAATTTAGAGAACAAGAACTACCTTCAAACAACTCAATGTTGAGATGCTAATGAATGACATGGGTGGTGATGGATGAGTAATTAATTTAATTCTGATAATCATAAAAGTATTCAGCCCAATTTAGGTGCATAACAAGTTCAAATACAGAGAGAGAGAGAGAACAAGAGAAACTTCCTTTCTACCTTGGCTTCCATATATTTCCTTAATACGTGTGATCATTAAATATCTAGAGTGGCATTCCTGCAAACTGAATACTGTACTTGTTCTGCCAGTTCTGATCAACTGATCAAAAAACACTGAAAGTCAAACTTCCAATTTAGCAATTACATATATTATAAACTTGTTACTCAGACAACGCACATATATGAGACTCTGAAATAGAACAACACAAAGAAATGGGTAACACAAAGAAAAGACATTAAAAATAATTTTGGTACTGATGCATCACATGATAGTTGTGAGAAAAATATGAATGTAGTGAATTTTATTTTGGCGAGTTAGAAGAGCAAGGAAATTTAAGCTGTATTCCTCCAAAGAGAACTCTAATTTACGGTTTTTAGAAGTCATTGGTAAAGATAAAAAGCATGTTTTTAGCTTGAAACCAGGGGAAGTGTCAAGTATTTCAAAACTATGAAAGAATCTACATTAATAAAGTGTGTTTTTCTTTTTTCTTTTTTCTTTTTCGGGCATTGCTCTAATGGTTCTGAAGGGCAAGCAAACAATGTATAGAAATTTTTAGTGCTATCACAGTGAAGGGCAACTACTCTTATGCTGACTCTAGAAAGCTTCATGCTCCGGCTATTATTCTTCCACATTTCAAGGCTACTGATGTACTAGAAGCTACTAATTAGTTATATTGCCACTGCTCCTGCCTCCAGCATGAATCTAGTGAAATGTTGCAAGCATATTGTTAGCTTTGAGCAGAAAGTGAAAGAAATGTGCAGAGTAATGGAAAACAAAAAGTATGAGCAGTGTAATTATCTTGGAGTTCTTTTATTGCATCTAAGTTTAAGGTTTATAATATCTATTTGTCTGAAGTAATCTTGGTTTTGTATTGTGGGCATAAGAAACTTGACTTAATATATTGGGTGAAATGTACTCACAGCTTGCTCATGTTAGTTAGGACATTAAATTAATACTAACACAGTATACCCTATGTTTAGTATCATGTTTCAGAACATCTTGTCTATGGATCCTGAATAAATTCACTAACATTCCAGAACCATACTTTTATTTAAATCATGGTTAGAATAATATACCACATCTCCTGCAGGGACTTTGAAAAGGATAAATTAAGTAAGAATATTTAATATCTACAATAAGGCCTGACACATTATGCACTTAACTTGTGGAACCATAAGCACCAGTAGTGGAAAACGTTACCATCAATTGAGCTGCTCTATACATACCAAACATAATGTGGACCCTAGCTTACTTCACACTCTCCTTCAATTTCTTCCTCTCTTTGTGTGCATGAAGTCTACCATTTGTTCTAGTGAAGTACTGGTCCTTACTTTTGGCCTCACCCTTTGAATTCTCCCTATGCCAGTCTGCAACAGTCTTAAAATTAAAATTTGACCCTTATCTGGTCAAACATTATAAATGACATGGCATAATACTCAAGAAAAAAATAAATCATTTGCAAATTCCCCATAATACTGTGACACTTGGTTCTCCAACTCATCAACTATCTCTGTTCTCTTTCTTCCCTACCATCCCATTTCACTTCAATTTCCTCCACCAGAACAATCTGTTTCTTTTTTTTTATTTTGAAGAGAATAGAACAGAACAAAACAAAACAAAACAGAATAGAGTCAAACACAATATAGCATTTCAGAACAGAACACTGCAAGCAATACAGGTCTTCAAAACATAACAACAGGAGATTATCAATGGTTACCCTAGTGTCTCTTGCCTTCTTCAAAATGGTTCAGAACAATCTGTTTCTCACTTCAGATTATTAGTACATGCATTTCCATCTGTCATGAATATTCTTCTTTTTATTTTGAAATGAATGCAACCAAACAAAATAAAACAGGAAAGAATCAATCACAACAAAACAATGAACATGGTACATGACTTCTAAACAGGGTAAAAAGCAATCATGAATATTCTTTACCAACTGTTCCACTAATTCCACATCATCCATTAAAACTCAGTCTAATCATCAGTTTAAAAGGCTTTCCATGTTGGATTCTCTCATAGAATCTAACAATTTTCCTCTGTAACATTTATATAAATGCCTACACAATCATCTATTTAAACTCACATAATCATAATTGATAATGATAATTTACTTTAGTTCAACATATTATCCTTGACTCTAAGGTCAATATCATGTCTATTTAACTCATTCTCACAAACCCAGAGCCACCTACCACAGTACCTGGCACACTGTAGTCAATAATGACTCATCAATTCATTGATTTATTTAACAGTGAAAGCATTGTGCAATCATTTACTCATTCATTTAGGTTACAGCAATTTAAAAAGAAATTGCTGCTGGTGTGGTGCAATGGTACATGCATCTGTAAGTCCAGCACTCTGGAAGACTGAGACAGAAGGATCATAAGTTCTAGCCCAGCTAGACAACCTAGTCATTTAACGAGACTCCATCCAAAGAAAAAGATTGGGAATGTAGATCAATGAAGCTCAGTGTGAAGGCCCTGGGTTCAATCCCCACTACCACAAAATAAACACCAAAACAAGCAAAATTACTACCTAAAGTTATTATCTAAATGCAGAAGTTAGGCAATAACAGAAAATACATAACAAATATGTTCCAAAAATTTAGTAAATAATACAGGCTGTAAAGAATATAAAGTAGTTCAAAGAAAATTGAGAGTTTTAAAGAAATTGTCACTTTAAATATAGTATACACAGAAGAGCTCTCAATGGAAATGACATTTGAGCAGAGGTCTGAAAGCCACAGAGAAAGAAGGGACATTAAGTTTTGGTAGAATAGTATTTCAGGAAGAAGAAATTGAGGTCATGCACAAAAATCTTCAAGTCATTTTATGCTTGATGTACTCAAAAAGTCAAAAAATTACGACTCAACTTATATGAGCAAAGAAAAGTAATAGGAATAAATGTTTTAGAAACAACATTAGAGGGAAATCACATGAAGTCTTGTTAAATGAGTGAATTCAAAACAGATGAGACTTGTAATTCTTTTTTTTTTTTTTTGGCATCACTGGGGGTTGAACTCACGACCTTGTGCTTTCCAGGCCGGTGCTTAGGCCACTGAGCTAGATCCCCGGCCCTTGTGTTTTTGAGACAGGGTCTTGCTATGCTGTTCACCTGGCCTTGAGTTCACTTTGTAGCCCAGGCTGGTCTCAAACACACAATGATCCTCCTGTCTCAGCCTCCCGAGTGCTGGGATTACAGGTGTGAGCCACCACGTCCAGCTTCCAAGACTTACAATTCCTAAAGAACACTCAATTTGGGAATTAATTAACATATTACAATATGCTGCACATTTTGTAGGACAAAAAAATCAATGGAGAAGACATGCTCTATGCCAACAATAAGTGTGTAATATATTTTTGTAGGTAATTCACTAAGATTTAAAATTATAATAATAAAAGGAAGTGTATGATGACATCACATAATCATAGGAAGAAAATGTCATGGAAAGTTTAAAGATATTTCTTTGTCATGGATACAATTAAACTGCAAAGAAGAATTACTTGGTATTTGATAGCAGGAATTCTAGTAAGGGAAATACTTGAGGAAAGTAGAAAGGAAGCCAACATATAAGATATTCAGATGAGGTAAAGAAAGTTCTATTTGGCTTTGAGAAAAATGTTTAGGTACTACCTTAGAAGCTATCTGTAGAGGAAATGTTTATGAGAATATGGAGTTTAAACCTGATATGTTGAGGGTGTATTTAAGACTTTACTGATTAAGATAAAAATACACTCTATGTTCTAACTAGGAAAGATTGTGGATAGGGAACTGGAGATTCAAATAGCTATTGAAAATCCTGTGGAAAATAAAGTTCGGCAAAACTCTACTGATGAACTCAAACTTCTATTCAATGTGAATTTTTCTCAAAAGCACGAAATCATTTCCTTCCTAGGAATCTCCAGAAATCTCCCCTAAACTGTCTCAGACTGCATCAGTGAAAGAAAAATATTTCAAGGGAGCACTTGAAAGTTATTTAACCTGTTCATTTATTACATATTTGCTCAAAAAGACCTGTACAGAAAAAATGAGTCTTTCTCTTCCACAAATGCAGTTCATTGGAAAATTGTTGATCTAATTTCTGGGAAAATGAAGTTCTAGGTATCTCCCCTAAAGGCAGAGTTCATTTTGGGGAGAAGTGGTGATAATGACTAGTACAAATAGACGACCTAGCAGAGAAGGAATAATCAGAAGACTGAAATAGACATGTTTCATCATTTTTATACAGTCTTTATCAATTATAATATTAGACTTACATGTAACATTTAACTTGAACTGATGATTACACCACTAACATCTTAAAAAACGGAACAAGAAACAATTAAACAGTACTATTTTATACTTAAGTCCATTCTATCAAATACATTAAAACACCTACTGTCATGTCCTAATTTTACTAAGATACAAGCAATTATAGATGTTCAACTTTTCTTCATATTACATGATCACAAAATATTTTCAAAATGTTTTTTCCATCTGTTGTTTGTGACTTTGTATTTCTTTTAAAAGTGACATCAAATTAAACAAAGTTCTCAAGTAAATCTAATACAGATCAACAGAACTATTTTCTTCAATTATTTCGGTGTTATCTTTATATTCATGAAGCCAAAATTAAAGCTAATATTTTATAATTAGCTTCACACTTCTGCCCAAAATAGGTAGCCACAAAAATCAAAATTTTATAGTATATCGCACATTAACTATTTCAAAGCCAAGTCACCTTTCCTGAACAGATGTTGGAAACATTCACACACAATCCACAACTGTTCCTAAATAAATGAGTGAATTTCCAAAGGAAAGATAATAAATCACACAAAGAGTCAAAAAATATAGACTGTGATGTGAAGTATGGACTTTGAACATCAAGTTCACATTTAAGGACCTTTAGAAAGAAAACTAAAAATTACACAAAATAAACATTGCTTGTGTAATTATGCAATTAACAATAAAACAAAAGATGTGAGCAACTAACAAGAATACTACAAAGATTTAGTAGGAAAATTGGAATGACATGCTACTGAAACAGTTAAATAAAAAAAAGCACAGATTTGTTTTTAAAGAACAGATTAAGTAAGTTAGATGAAGACATATGGCTGATTAGACAAGGATCAGAAGAAAATATGCGATAGGAAAACATATCAGATGCAGAACACTAATTTTGAAGTGTAACAAAAAACCCATAGATTTACAAAGAAAAGTGGATAGCAAATTTTTTTCTCTAAAATGGTGCCCATGAGAAACTGGAAACTATTAGAGCTTCATATCTACACAATAATTTGATATCATCTGAATTTCAATAAATGTGATACAAAATACGTCATTCAATCCTAAAAAAACTAATATAAAGCCATGTAGAATATGATGTCTTAGAACTCTTCTACATTTCTCTTTCAAATACATTTTTCTTTAGGGTACCTATTTAAAGTCTTTATGAAAAAATTATAGTTGGTATTGTATAATAAAATGCAGAACAGTCCGAGCAGCTGTGAGTGACACATTTTTATTACCAAATTAATAATTTCAAACTAGACCAGAAGGGACTATTTTCCCCCTGGACATGGAAGCATATTGTTCCTTCTCTTAGCTGAGCCGAGAGCCCTTAATTGTAATGAAAAGTGCCTAATTAAATGACAGCAATTGGACTTTGATATTTTGGTTAATGAAGTATTTGTTTACATTGATTTTGTATGGCTCATATAATTTCTAAAGTAGGACCATGCTCTATCATGAAATATTTCTAAAGAAGGATTTGGCAATAGAACTACAAATTATGAATCTCCTTTTCATTTCTACATTTTCATCTAATTTAGTAATCTGCTTAAAGGATTAAAGAATAAAATAAGAATAATATTGAAACTGTGTTGATGAATAACATTTAGAATACTTTAAGTGTTTGAATCTCCTTAAAGTTTTGAAATGTTAAATTTCAAAGTCTGAATCTTGAAATAAATAAGAACTATAAAAATTAATAAGATCGATTTCAGATAACCTCTTCTTTTAATTTGGAAAGGAAACATTCTATAATACTTTAAAATTGTTTGCTTTAGTAATAACAATAGAACCATTGCTAATATAAATAATAATAACTTGATAATAAAAAGGGATAGTATTTACATAGAGCTTATTCTAAGCCAGGATATATATAAAGTACTTTTGGAATATTTTTTTCTGCCATGTAAAATATGATGGATATTAAAAGCTTAAACTGATCACTCTGTTTAGAATGCAAATCAGGTAAAAACAAATTCCACAATATAATTATTGCACATTTAAATTGTACAACTGGAATGACTTTTACAATCTATCAGACTGGTAAAAATGCATAAGCTTATGAATAGAAATTAAAAAAACCACAAAATAGGTTTAAGCAATTTTGATAATATTTACTGATAATCACTCAGTGTTGAATTTTGAGCTATGAAAATAGTATGGCAAGTCAAATTCATACAATGTAGATTATTTTATAAATCTAAACATTTTCTTTTAGAATATATATTGCTAACATAGAGTTCCAAAGTCTTATATTCACTATACAAATGAACACTATACAATATGCACTACAACTGTAAGTTTTTCCTCCGCAAATCTGACAGGACTAGCTGGTTGTATCACATACAATATGCTATAATGGGAAGGTTGCATGAAAAATACAGAAGCCAAGATAAAATAAGACAGATGTGAAAATGAATGTAAAGAAATAGATATGGTAGAAGCAGTTAAGACTATATTGTTATACAACTTTTAAAATTCCAAGTAGTCAATATCAACATCCATATTGCCTGCAGAGTATAAAACAGTCAAAAGAGCAGTAAATACATAATTTATTTTCACATTGAATTATAACATAATACTATAATAGCATTTCTGATATTATTTAATCATAAAATATGCTAACCATACAAAACTTATTTTAAATTTTCAAAAGTTGTTCAGTGCCTTACAGTCATTACTCTTTATCTTTGATAGTAGAGCACACATCTCTATTATGAAATATTAATTTCCTTACCATTGTGTAGCTGTGAGCCACTTTCATTAATTCAATGCATCCCTGGGCATCTGCGAAGGCTCGGATTCCTAAGCAGTTGGAGGGATGCAGGAGTTTCATGAGGAAGTGGCAGCACACTTCCACTACTTGCGGCAGCTGGAGGAGGCACGCTGCGGCAAGAAGGTTCTCAATGGTGTCTTCCTTTAATTCCAAGCAACCTAAACACAAGACAAATATGGAACAGGTTTTAATATAAAGCAACATGTAGAATTCACTTAAGCAGTAGACCAATGTGCTGGAAATTGGCAGACTAGCTTGATAATTAACATAAATACACCTCAAAAAAAGGCCAGAAATTGTTTTAAGCACTGTACTTTTATTTATATAATACTCAAAATCACTAGTAGATATAAAAGCAGTTTCAACTAAAACAACTATATCTATTTTGAAATAATTGTGGTACTTCCTTTGATTGTGAGGTATAAAAAAAGAGAAATAACATTTGAGTTATGTCTTCAGTTACAGGGGACACAGATTCACTGGTTCTGAAAAATGCTTGTTTGTATGTGAATATGAAATACTTGTGTGCATGAATGATTAACATGTCTTTGAATTTATATGGATATGTGTTATAATTAATAATATTTCTTTCATTGTGGTTAATACCTGCAAAATATGAGCTCTTCAGCATTTCCTTTGTTGCCTAAATTTTGGAATAATTTATTAAAGAACTGGACTGAAAGTGTTTAAAATTCTTCTTTGAAACACTCTGTGTGACATAAATCCAGGATAAGATTTTAGTTAGTAAGTCAATGTATTTTAAGTTCTTAATCTCAAATATTCTATCCATGCCTGAATAAGTTTTGGTAAGTTTCACAAATGTTTTAGTCCATGTTTTGTTAAACAGACAAGTAGCTCTTCACTAAAAATGTCCTCACTCATTTTACCTGAGTACAGGACCAGGCAGCACTTCCTTTGAGTAATAATGGACATAACAATTTCTTGTCAATGCACCACAAGCTGAGGGGATAGATGTGTGTTGCTGAGATCAGTGCATTCAAAATGGGACGTCATCTAAGTGCTCTGTCTCTTCCACCAGCTGTTAAAAGTGACAATATAACCAAAGAAGATGGGAATGTATTTGAAAGACCCTGGGTCCTGAATTAAAATCTGAAATCATTAGTTTTAAATATTAATATTCAAATAGTAAACACTAAGTTTATATAATTACATGAGCTCTTGAAGATTAATCAATTTTAAAATACAGTTTTGCTTTTATTGTCACACAAAACCTGTAATTATGTGAAAATTTTCTTTCCATGTATTTTTTGCCTTCTATTGTTTCTACTGTGTTAAATCAATCAAACTTTCTAGTGTATTGTATATTTAGGTAACCATTTGACAGATAAACTTTTTTTGTTTGTTGTTGTTTTAAATATAGAGTAACAATGCTGAAGATAAATTCTTACCAGCATAATAATTTTATTAAACTTTGTTTAGAAACTGTTGGTCTTGTTGAATATGAGCATGTATACTTTAATACATACTGGAAAATTTGGCAATTTTTATTTAAATTTCTCTTCATTTTACCTCTGTTTTCCGTATTTCTCTAACAGACTGTACATAAGATTTATGTGTGTGTGTGTGTGTGTGTGTGTGTGTGTGTGTGTGTGTGTGTATGATGTCTCATGTTTTCCATATCTGTCTTTTTCATTACTTATATTCACTGATTCTCCTATTAGGTATATCTAAAAATTTCTTTATCCCTCATTTTTTAAAACCTCACTAACTTCTACTTTTATTTCTAAAATTCTCTCCATAATATTATTTGTACTACACTGTTTATATTTTCAAATCAATCTCCAAGTTAATGGATATGTACTTAGATAAAGCCAACATTATGTTGACATTGATTTTCTAGCAATTTATATATCCTTTGATTCTAGAATTTCTTTTAATAATCTTTAATTTTAGAAGTTATTCCAATGACAATTTTCTATCTTCAAAATTTTAATTCATAAATCATAAACTTTTCATGTATCTAGGGTCTTTGCATTGAGCTACATCACAAAGCAATTTTTATTTTTTAAATTTTCAGACAAAGTCTCGCGAGTCACTAATTTGCCTAGGATGACTTGAGATTTCATCCCTCTTGCTCACCCTACAAGAGTTCTAGGATTACAGGCCTTATTATCAAAATAAAATTATTTGAAAATTAATTTCAGGCATCATATTTCAAGCTTAACTTCTTTAGCAAGTATCACCAAAGATAAAGGACATTCCCTAATACAGTGGCAATATCATGATATTGATACAGTCTGGTACACAGACTTTGCTCTAGGATGTGGTTCATCCGTCAATTTGAGAAGTTCAGAAGTTTAAGTAAGTGACTCAGTAGAGGTCCAGGTCCTCACTTTATAAACATTCTGAGACTGTGCAAGAGGGCAGGAAGATGGTGCCAGTGCTACATCCACCTTGGATGGGCGAACTTGCTTATAATATAAGGGAGGAAAAGAGGCTTGTTTTCCCCTCCAATTTTGCTTTTGCTGCTTTTACTGTCTTCTGACATCTTGTTGCCCCTGTGCCATGCCACCCTGTCTTGGAGCCAGGTGATTATGAACTGAACTCTCCACAAACTGTGGGCTAAATAAACCTGCCCTTCCTTCATTTTGGATGTCAGGTATTTTGTCCCAGCAATGAGAGAAAAGCAACCGAGACACTTGCTAAGTTCCTTTGTTTTCCTTTAAAATAATTTCCATACTTTTCTTTCTTTTTCCTTTTTTTTTGTCCTCCAGGATATTTACTTTGATGATGGATCCAGGCTATTCATTCTGTAGAATTTCTCACATTGGATTTAGATCGTTTTCCTAGGACATAAGTCATAGGTTCTAGGTAAAACTATTTTGTCAGGAACACCACTGATCTTAGACATTATTTGTGCCAGGTTATGAAACTCATGAGACCAGTGTGTCCAATGATTGGTGCATCCTGTGTTTGTTACCATGTTTAAGGAAGTGTCTGCCATATAGCTTCATCTTAAATTAATATTTTTCTTTGCAATTACTAAGTAGTCTAGTTGATGAGAAACACCTTTGTTTTCAAATATGCCACCCACATCATAATATGTTTAATAGATAAAAAGTATATTTTATTTTATTTACTAAAATAGCAGTGGAATCTAAAAGATGCTTTTAAGTGTAGCAAAAATTTCATGAAGCAGAAAGTAAAAAGAGAAAATAAATTGGAGATAATATGTTGAAAAATCTGAGAGTAAGGAACAACTTAGATATGATTTATTTCTGTTAATTTTCAATTAAGTTAGGTTCCTTTATTTTCACTTATATGAGAGGAATTTTTGTAAATAATAAAGTTAAAACAGTTATTTAAAATATTAAGATTTTAATAAACTCACAAGGATCCTCCCAGACACTGTCAAGTAGAAAATTCAGGGTCATATTTCACAGCAGAGGAGGTATTAGCCTATAGCAATAGTTTTTTGAAGTGCTTATATTTCACATGATCAATAAGGTTATCATGCAATAATATTGTCTAACATAATCTGTATTTGAAGTTGAGAAATTCATTGATTTGAGTAATTTTCAGACTAAATCTATTGGTGATTTTTTTTTTTTGGTACTGGGATCAAACTCAGGACCTTGCACTTGCCAGGCAGGTGTTTTGCCACTGATCTAAATCTCCAGCCCCTAATTGGTGATATTTATTGATATATATATTAAGGTGTAGGAAATACCATAAGATGCACAAGAAAAAAATACCACATAAGTTATAGAAATCTATGGTTTTTACAATAGCTTTAGGTGATTTTTGAACTGTATCCCTAGACTTCTAAAATCAAGTTGAAATAGAGGAAAGAATATTAGCACATTTTAATTTCTTGTTATATACTTATAATTTAATATAAATTCTAATAAGTTTTGATTTTATCTCTTTAAAATAGTGTAATGATATAAAACTTTCAGAGAAATTTTTTATAAAGTATTGAATAAAGTCATCAAGAAGGTATTTGCATGCTTCTTAGCATAGATCTTATGAAAATCTGATGAAAGAGATAAATGTTGGTTATGTGTTTTTTTTTATTTTATGTAGCTATGATTTCAGAACACCCAGAGTGACTTCTTTTAATTTACTTTATTTCTCAGTAGTATTTATGTAGAAAACCATAGCACAACACCTCTGAATTATTACCCTTAAAAAGACCTGGTAGCAAGATTTGCTTGTAGCTTAAGTGTGAAATTTATACCGTAGTAGGAATCCCATCATTGGTTAATGCAAATGGCTCAGTGGACCTAAAACAGTGTACACATGTATTTAAATTTATACTGAATACTAAGAGTTGAGAATATTAGTATGCTCTGACAGTCATCCGCACCTAATAAGAACTTTGGGCACTCAGACCTAATGACATTCCTTTGTTGGCAACACTTTATACACTTGGTCATAATTCAATGCAGGGAGAATAATCTGTATTCTGTAGAATGAGAGAAGAGAACCCTTGGAACTGTACACCAGATTTTCCCTTGACTTTATTGTAGGAGTCTCTGTGCTTGCCTCTTTATGATATACATCCTTTTGCTGTAATAAGTCATTCACTGGTATTACTATAACCAGAGACATTTGAATTATCTTTGTCAATTATTGAAACTGAGGATTAGTTTTGGGGATCTCCCAATATAGTATTCTAATCAGTAGAGTTGGGGTGGTAGGCTACAATGTCAATATTGTTAACATTTCCATTCATCACAAATTACTATATAGATGTATCACAATCATATTCAAATCCCAGAATTGTGAAAATTGGAAACTAACTATAATTCATATAGTAAAGCAATTTAACCCAGAACAGTAAAAAAGATAAAATAAAATAAAAAATTAATGGTATCAATAATAATACAACCTGATTTCATTTATTTTATTTATTATAAATATGAAGTAATAAAATCTGCTTGTCCTTGGTCTAAGCAAAGACAAAAACTTCAGTGGAACAGAGTAGAGTCTAGTAATAATCCTCTCCATGTATGAGCAAAGATGTAAGGAAAGGCTCAAGGACAGTCATCTGAGAAAAAGTAGTCTTTGAAAAGTCAGATATCAGCTGAGCCTAGTGGCGCATACCTGTAATCCCAGCACTCGGGAGGCTGAGGCAGGAGGATAGTTGTGAGTTCAAGACAAGCCTGGGCTAAAAAGTGAGCTCAAGGCCAGTCTGAACAGCATAGTGAGACCCTGTCTCACAAAGTCAAGGGCGCGGGATTTAGCTCAGGGACATAAGTGCTTGCCTGGCAAGCAAGAGGTGGCGAGTTCAATCCCCAGTGCCACAAAAAAAAATATAGAAAGAAAAGTCAGATATCTACATAAAAACTTCTGCTCACATATCTCATAAAATATAAAACTTACTTGAAGTGAATCTAGAACTAAGTGTTTACATTACAAATGATCTAAAAAATATGAGAAAATCTTTAGGACTTTAGGTTAATTAGAGATATTTTTAGATAAATATCAAAAACATTGCACAAAAGAACAAATTGGTAAATTGGACTTCATGAAAATCACTGCAAGAGACACTATCAAAGAACAAAAGATGAACCATTTAAAGGAGAAAAAAAGGTTACAAGTCTTTTATCTAATCAACTATGATAATCAGAATGCATGAAGGACTCTCAAGGCCAATAGTAAGAAAAAAATAATAATGAGGCAAATAATTTCAACAAACATATTACAAAAGTATATGAATGGAAACTGTTGACTCTCATTGCTGTTTCTAGGGATACCCATTAAAAACTCAGTGAGTGACTGCAGAGTGTCTGTTAAAGCTGCTGCTGAGATTGTGAAACTGCAAAAGTACATGGAAAAGCTGTTTTTTCACTTTTATTTACACTATTCATCCATTCTATACTTAAGTATTTACTTAAGAAAACTGAAAGAATATACTGACACAAAGCCATGAGTATAAATGTTGATAAAATTTATTTGTGACCTTGTAAGCTGAAAACAATCCATATACTTATTGAGAGTTGATCAAACAAATTGGAGTATATCTATTGGATGAGATACTTTACAGTAACAAAATGGAAAGAACTTTTGAGATATTCAACCTCATGGTTAATCATGCTGAGTCTTGACCTTCAAAAAAATTACCAGTTCTAGGATCTAACATAATTAAAATTTTTGGGAACCAATATAACGTACTCTGGGAATAAGAAAATTTTGTGCTGACAGATATATTCTTTGTTGCTGAGATGGTTTTATTGAAATGTATATATGTCAAATT
>RJWT010029094.1:0-15024 GCA_004365215.1 Cuniculus paca | reverse complement strand
TAATTTGCAAATTTTAACAAAATACTTCTTTTTATTTCCCTTTGGCTTCCATATTCAGGATCACAGACTCTACACCACTGGCAGCAGCTTGCTCAACCAAATTTGGGGACCATTCTTGACACACGACCAGGTGTCATTACTAAAGGCTTTACCCAGTTGCCCAAGGATACTACCATCTATCACATCTCAGATTTAGAGGAGGATGAAGAGGAAGGAATCACTTTTCAGGTTCAGCAGCCTCTTCAGATGGAGCAGAAACCTGAGGTATTTAGCTCAGTGGCAGGGATCTTCCTGCCATCCATCAGTTCAGCAGATGGACCTGTTACAGGTGAGAAGAGGGTTGAATATGACCTAGAAACTAAAAGCACTTTGCATTCATATTCAGTGTGTGGTCAGCTAGCTACCTCTACTCTAACCTCACTGGAGTGTACTCAGTATTGGATATATTATTACTATTATTGTGCTACAGTAGATCATTATATGTAATATTATTTATTGTTATTGTACTAAAAATCTACAGCATTAGTAACAACCCTAATTCTACCGACTTCATCTTAGCTAGGATGCATAATATGTAGATTTGGCAGAGAGAGTTCAGTTGAGTTAGTCGTTCACAATCTTTTTGGTCTCAGGGTCTTTATATTAAAAATCTTTGAGAATTCGAGAGGATTTATCTGTGTGGGTTTTATCCATTGATACTTACTACATTAGAAATCAAAACTAAGGAATTAGAAAAATATTAACATTTAAAAATAAATATTTTAATTATAAGTCATTAAATGCTATACAAATACTATGTTCTAGGAGAGTAGCTATTTTTTTAAAAATAGTGAGAAAAATAGCTTTGTTTTATGATTTTTTTTGTTTTGTTTTATGCTTTTGCAAGCCTCTAACTCCTAACTTAGTGGAAGATAGCTAGATTGTTGAATTCTCATTATCAGTCTACATTCAGTCTGTTGCAATATTAAGATGTTTGGATTGAACAATATGAAGAAAATGCAGCCTCACACAACATAGCTGGAAAAGCAAAGAGTGTTTTAATAGTTTTTTAGGTATTTATGGGTATTTGATATTAGGGGTTCACCAGATCTTGCTAAGTGGTAATTTCTTCACCATTTGTAGCAATGCGCTATTGAAACCTTGTCAGTAAATTTTCATGCTTTGTTACATTAAAACCTACTGGCATACCCTCCTCTTTGAATGTATCTTTTACTCATACCTGGCTTGGTAATGTACCCTGGTCATTAAGAAGATACTGGCTCACGGATCTTCCAAACGTGGGCACATTTCATTATATATAAGTTATCAAAATCACATTAATATCATCATTTATCTCAACATAAAAGTCTTAAGTATTAGGAAGCTTTCAAGCTCCCGTGATAAATACAAGTTTTCCAAAACCCTAATTTTTCACTTGAAAGCTCAAATTTTGTCACTGGCAAAAAACAGCTTTTTTTTTTTTTTAAAGAAACAGGCTCATTTCATTCATTTTTTAAGAAAATGCCATATACCCTATTCTAAATAATTTTTCTATTGTTTTTTCAAGTAAAAATGATGTTCTATCATGCCAATTTCAGCTCAACTGCAAGTGTAGATAATTATTATCTCTGTGTGCAGCAGAAGTGCTTTGTGCATGCTTCCAATCTGTTTGCAGAGCATAGTAAAAAGATTCAGGCACCAAGATTCAGTGTATAATTTTTACTGCTTAATCAAGGACGTTCTTAGGTAAACCTGGCATTTTACATACTGTGAGTGTATTACTGACAAATTTAAGTGTAATCTGGTGGCATCCTTGATTTGCGGTATTATTTTTGCACTAAGAATCCAAATGTAGCCACATCAGAAAGAAAAAGCCCTATCATAGTATTGCTGTGAAAGTAATTCTGTCTGTGGATTCCCACAGCCTATAGACCACACTTGAAAACCACAGCTGGATACTTCAGATGACTAGACCTTATTTGTTATTGTTGTTTCAGAGTATGCTTTTCTTATGTATATTTGTATGCCTTTTATTTATAGTTATAAATTTTAGAAGGATTCAGCTACATACTAATCAGCTAATAGTATAATCTATGTATATTTCCACACTAAGGGACTTTTGCTACAAAGGCAGTTGATAAATGCTTTGTTATTACTAAACAATGATGAGCTTTTTACCTTATTAACTTAGTCTTTCATTGGCACCCTAAAAAATCTATTTCAGTTGCAACCTCAAACCCAGGAAAGTGTTTGTCATGCACAAACTCAACATTCACCTTTACCACCTGTAGGATATTACATCCCTCTGATAACACTCAGGTTACCCATAGGTAAGAAGGGCTGGGAAATTTGGGGCCTCACATGAATTTCTTTTTAAAATTACCTTCTATCTTAATACCCAGAATTTTAATTAATGGTCATTTGTCTGTGGTCAGTTGTCTTCAGAGTATCACATCCTATTTTCTCACTTGGTCATTGTAACTCTTTGAAACCGACAGGACACACTGAGTATGTACTTGGTAAAATGAAGAAACAGAGACAGGAAGTTGAAGTTACTTACCCAGGGGCAGACAGCTAGCTGATGGCGCGGCCAGGGCTGTACTCAGAACTTGTCAGACTGCAAGATTTGAGGGGCTGACCTATGCACACGGCCACCTTTGTTTCTGATACCACATACAAGTTTGGGGATTCCCAAAACTGTGCAGTAGGACTCAAAGCCCTGTGATACTTGTGCTACTCTTGCTGTAAAGAAAGAATACAAGATAAAATTATCCAAAGAGGGGCCAGGGATTTAGCTCAGTGGCGCAAGTGCCTGGCTGGCAAGTGTGAGGTTGTGAGTTCAATCCCCTATTACCCTGGCCCCCCGCAAAAAAATTATCCAAAGAATAAATGACGTGGCAGTCTGTGGGGATTCTGCATCTGAAACTGTTTTTGTCCTTGGGATTTATTACTCTCCTGACACTGACGTGTGCACATGGGATGTTGCCGGCCAGGGAAACTGACCCAAGCACCAGTGTCCAGTTTTTATTGGGATTGAGGCTTTGGCCTGCAGCACAACTGATAACTGCGTGACCCAAAGTGTCCCCATTACATCACATTATTGGTTCTTCTGGCATTGCCGGCCTCACCTTTGGTTACTGGGTACAGCCAGCCCATTCCAAAATCTAGTTGGACCATTTCCCACTCTGACCAAAGCCATTCCCAGAAGTGGAGGGCAGATTTTCCAGACAAGGCCAAGTCACTTACTGCAAGGGCTTCCTTTGTAACCTGTTTGTGGCCTACTGAGGCCCAAAAGAAGCTAAGGGAGCTTTCAGAAGTATGTTGACCATGGTAGGGAAGTTAACTAGAACTAGAAAACAAAGATGACCAGAATCAAGGGTGTCAAGGGATAGAAGAATGAACCCTCATGTATAAACTGTGCGAAGTCTGTAAGAAATACCTACAGTTCTTCTGTATTTTCCTTATAGTCATTAAGATAAGTTTCATAAAATTGGTTCTTGAAGGGATTTTAATACAAGCTCATGGAATGATATGAAGTATACAGTTGAGACCAATCGGGCAGTTCCACAGTGAAGCAGGAAGAGGGGATGCAGAGACCGGGCGCATAGCATCAACTGCGCCAGATCAGAGGTTCTGAGTTCAGTTGGTTTCACCAAAGGATGAAGCTTGCTTAAATGTTGTTCTGGACAGTTTGTGTATTACTCTTTTGTTCATGATCTGTAAAAATGATGGCATGAGATAGTGGTATGCTGCACTGAAGTAAACGTTTACTAAATGCTGGTAAACTGGCTAAAGAACCTGTGCATCCGCCGCCATTCTCTTCAGTATAGGAGTTCTTATTTCTCTTCTTAATACAGAATAAGAAATACTTTAATTGCTGTCCAAGCTTTTAATTATGTTTAATTTCCTAGAATTACGTGTTCCAAGTCAAAGTTCCAGGGATATTAGCATGGTTTGGAACTAGAATTTCTTGAGAAGAGTGGAAATTTAGTAGACATTTATTGTTCCTTAGTGGTATAAAACTTAAAAATTAAGAAATGAGCTGGGCGTGGTGGCTCGCGCCTGTAATCCCAGCACTCAGGAGGCTGAGACAGGTGGATCGTCCTGAGTTCGAGACCAGCCTGGGCTACAAAGTGAGCTCAAGGCCAGCCTGAACGGCATAGTGAGACCCTATCTCAAAAACACCAGGGCTGGGGATCTAGCTCAGCAGTCTAAGCGCCTGCCCGGCAAGCACAAGGTCGTGAGTTCAATCCCCGGTGCCGCAAAAAACAAAAAAAAATTAAGAAATGAAATTCTTCTTAGTATTTTGGGTCTCATTACGAAGGACTGTATTTTTTTAAAAGGTCAAGGGTTGTTTGACATGGATTATTGTTTCTTGGTGTATACTTTATGGAATGGAGACATTAATAAAAATTAAATACTAGTGTGCAATTGCTTTTTGTCTTAAACACTCTCCCTTTTTTCCTTAAGCTCTGGGTTTCCTTTGCTGTCCTGTGGAAGCAGCGGGAGCACCTCATCCAGCACAGCTCTGTGCTCCCCAGCTGTGTCCTACCGGCTCAGCACTGGGGAGTCCATCACCAACCGACGAGACTCTACCACAACCTTCAGTAGCACCGTGAGCTTGGCCAAACTCCTACAAGAGCGGGGCATCTCTGCTAAAGTGTACCACAGCCCAGTTTCTGCAAAGCCCCTTCTCCAGCCACTCCCCAAAACCCTGGCCACACCTTCTACACCACCAAATTCCCCATCTCACTCACCATGCCCCTCTCCAGTGCCCCTTGAGCCTCGAGTGCATCTCTCTGAAAACTTTTTGGCTTCTCGGCCAGCTGAGACGTTCCTCCAGGAGATGTATGGCTTGAGACCTTCCCGGAACCCTCCTGATGTGGGGCAGCTGAAGATGAACCTGGTGGATAGGCTCAAGAGGCTAGGCATAGCCAGAGTGGTCAAGGCTCCTGATGCACAGGAGAATGGGAAACGGCAACAGGCAGAAGCTGGCCTTCAGAAAGCAGACTCTGCTGTGTATTTAAATGCAGGTAGCAGCTTACTGGGTGGGCTGAGGAGAAATCAGAGTCTCCCGGTCATGATGGGGCGGTTCGGTGTCCTGGTGTGCACATCCTCACCCAAAGAGGGCGTCCTGAAGAAGGACTGAGGCTCCGTGTGAACTGACCTCTTGTACAGGGCAGCATGTGAAGGGTAGTGTGGTCTGACTGGAGAGAAGGGAATGTTGCAGAAGGTTGTGAATGTGGAGAGAGGGGTGTGGAGGGTTGGGAACACAGGATGAGGTCCTCAGGGGTAGAGGCTGGAAACCGAAAGTGTAAATGGATGGGCCGGGAGTGTCTGGAGACGGGGACACAAAAGGTTCAGTGCCCTCCTTCAGTTGCACTTTCTTGTCTTGAAAATAAAAACTGAGCAGAGAATAAATTCTAAAATGCTGAAACCTACCAGAAGTACCTTCCCTTCCAGTGAGCCAAGCAGGAGGCTTGCCTAGGAAGGAAGAAGACAGAGCCACTGGGAAGCTGCTGGCAGAAGCTGTGCGGTGGCAGGCATGGCAGGTTGGGTCTGTGCCTGTGTCAGGTGGCGATGAGACAGCCGTACTCCTATGCTGAAGTCTGGTTAAATGGCATGGATGTCTGATGTGGGTGCACAGCACTAACAAGACAAGGGATTTTAGGTATTTCATTCGATTGAAGTACAGACTTCTCCTTTGTTTTCAGATCTCTAAGCCACTGGGAACCCAAATACCATCTAAATTCCTTTGTGATTGCTTTATGATTACTAAAAGCTCATTTTTAAAATTTGTATTTTTATACAATATCAAAAAACATGCATAAGGGTTAGGAGAGATTTGCTTTAAGAAAGAAAATATGAGTCATTTAGAACCAAGGAACCTTGCTTTTATAATATTCTGGGTAATATAGTGCCCAAGGAATACAACCATAGCTGTCCTTCCAATCTCATTAGAGGCTGGAAGGGTTAAACCAGAAGTGCAATCTATGGGAATTAGATTATGTTGTATATTTACATATCTAATTTTTTTTATATGAAAAGTTGGTTGCAACTTTTTCCAAAGTGCACTATGCATATTTTTGATGAAGATGACATGTATTTGCACAGTAATTCTCAGGCACATTAAATTATTATAAACTGAAGTAAAACCCAGGTGCTTGCTTTGAGAGTATGTGGTTTTGTTTTTTTTTTCCTACTGTATATTAAAACGCATCTGCCTCATTCTTGGGTATCTGTGGAATTAAAGAATGAACTTTTTAATGAGAGAGTTAAAACTTCTTTTTCTCTGAGGTTCTTTTTTTACTAACTGAAATGACAAAGCGAGACTGGAGGATTGGGGAATCAGCATTTGACAGTGTGGCACAAAGCTGTCCTGGGAGGAAACTGCCAGGCAGGATCTACTACTGGCCAGGTGATCCGGCTCTGTCTAGGCCCTTCCGGAGGAACAGCTATGGTAGAGAGATGAGGGAGGTGATAAACACAGATGTATCACTTGGTCTTTTTGGTTTTTAATTTGCAAATGTTTCCCTCCTTTAACCTGACTTAGCTGAAAGGCAACTTTCTGAGGAATTCTTGACACCCACTCTGTCCCTCCCCCTCACCTGAACCCAAGCACGTGCTGGGGGTGGGGTCCTTCTCTTCCAGGCTCCAAAGGGTAAGAAAGCCAGCATGCACAGTGGTAAGAATGTGTGTTTCCCTTGCTTTTTAGACTCTTTTAATAACACTTCTGAATAGGTTTCTTAACAACAGATGACAGACAGCTGTCTCCTCCCTTTCCCCTTCACCCAGTCTTGAATCCGAACGCACATTTAGGAGGGATCCCAGGTCAGTGCGTGTCTCTGAATGGGTCAGGCACTAAAACAAGAGAACTCCTCATGTTTAAAAGTTCTAAGCCTCCCAGTTCACTTTTTTAAAAAATGGCATTTGAATTTCTATTCTATAAAGTAACTGTGGGTGCTTCCTTTCATAAAGCTATTTATTCTCTAAGAAAGACATCTTCCTGTTGCCTGGGCATTTACAGTTCCAAGAACATCAGAAGTAGGAAAATGTGGGATGAGGAGTAATACAGTATTATCAGATTTATACATTATGTAAATGACTAGAAATTAAGATAGATCTTGTAGTGTTCTGTGTTAAGTATAATATGTGTACTTTTTATAATCAGTGACCAGACGATCAGTGGAGGCAGAATGGGTGTCTTAGCAGCCAAATAAGTGTATCTGACCAAACAGAACCAGACAGGTTTTGAAATTAGATCGATACAGATGTTCTGGCAGAACCAGGAATTGTAGACTGGTGCATGCTTATCTGTGGAAATGAAGCCTCTCTTAAAACTTGGTTTTGCTGCTTTCGCAGTTTCTACCTAACATCATTTTGGGTCAGCCTGAAAACCTATATGTCCGGATTTTCTGCAGTGTGTGGTGGGAGCAAGCTGCTCAGCTTGCCCATGTTGTGTGTTTGTCTCTTGTGTAGAATCAGTTCAGGTACTTTCTTGCCAATAAGGGGAATCCCAATCCATCTTTTGTTTGCGTTTTTTGTTTTTTTAATTCTTTCTTCAGCAGTTTTAAGTGATTATTCCTCAGGTGTTTCTGAGTATCCTATTATCTGTAGGAGAGATAACCTTTGTGAGCTCAAAATTTAAAAGTTCTGAATTATGAAGACTGCAAATCTATGTAAATAGCCTTAGCCGTGGGTCTTTGGGGGGACATTAATGACCATTGTTAAAGTCATCTAAAAAAGAAAGTTTTATGCTGTTACCCTTGATTTGACACAAATGATCAGACTTTGGCAAGGGAGGAAGTAGGAGGCAATTTACCAGAGCCTGTGCTCTATAAAAGATATATTTTATGCAGTATTCAAATCTTATTTTTTCTGATCATTCTAGCACACGATTAATGTTGGGTGGGCCTCGCATCACCTCTGACTTCCTGAACCAGGGCCCCAGTGTTCCCTGCAGCCCCAGGGGTGGTCACCGCGCCCCCTGCCGGGTAGGAAATGCCAGTATGTGAAGTCTGGGACCTGACTTGGTTTTTGTACACCTCCCTTTACTTTGTCAGATGTAAATCACCTAATAAACATGAGTAGCTTCTTAAATTTTCCTTTGTCTTCCTATATTTTTGTCCCAGGTACTCTACACAGATAACACTGCATTATGTCTTTCCATTAGGTGGTTTTTTTGGCTGCTAGGCAAACCAATACCCAAAACAAACCACTAATAATAAGTAGTAAATAGAGCTAAGTGTCATATTTTTTTGAATAGACAGTATTAGTGTATATCCTAATATTTCCTTAGCAAAGTAACAGCAACCAACAATAAAATCTAAACTCCTCAATAATAGATAACAAGTTAAGGAAGATTCAGTAGTTGTAAATTTTTCCTGTAATTCACAATTTAATGTTAAAACCTTAGCTATTTAGAAACTGTTTTTAAGAAAGTAAATACAAACATGGTCCTCCAGTACCCTCTCAGCTCCACAGCATGGTCTCTGCTGCTTGGAGATGCATTTACTGTCCACCCAGAATTATGAGCATTTCTTGAAGAGTAAATGAAGTATGACTCCACATTTTGTATATAAAACGTGCCCCATATAAAACATAATATTCCCAACATTTTTAATTGTGTTTTCTTTCACAAATATCGGTAGATGTGTTTTAAGTGTGAAAACCTGATAAGGGTAAGGATCTGGGCCTGCAGTTGGTTGGTGGGCAGTGGTGCTGGTGATAACCATAAGAAAATATGAGTAAATACACAAAAGGTGATAAGAGTTAGTGAAAGGTGCATGAGCCCAGATATATAAAAACCAAAGTATTTTTTAAAAATTCATTTTCTTGCCTTCTTGGAAAAATAAGTCTGTAAGACTTACAGACTTATTTTTAAAAATAAGGTTTTCACCTCACATTCAAACATTAAAATGGGCTAGAAGTTTCCAGTCAGTTTCATGTAAGCCACTACTGCACACAGCTGTTCTCATCATCTCCCACAGGGCCTCTAGGCCCGTCCAGGGCTGTAACAACCTGGGACATGCTCCATCTAGACCTCCATCTAAGTTTAGTCAGAACTTGTATTGCAAAATGCTCTTCCTCCCCTGTTGGTACAGATGCTACTCCAGTGCGCGAGTACCTGTAATTACATGTTAAGAACAGAGATGCTCAGCACCTGGAATCCCATCCGTGACCTCCCTCACCTGCGTACCCAGCTACAGTGCACACCTCAAACCTCCTCGCGTCTACATGTAGGCCTCTTGCTTTAAAGTTCAGGGCTGAGGTGTGGAGAAGCATCCCCAAGACTTGAGAGCTGATGACAGGGGTTTGAGTCCTGCTGGCCATCGCCCAGCTTCAGCCCAAGTGACGTAAATGCGACTGGCTCCTCCTGGGAGTGAGCCTCGCAGCCTGAAGCCAGACCGCCAGCGCCCACCAGTGATAAAGGGAGCTGCGCAGGGTGGAGACGGTTTCCAGCTTGCTAGAACAGCATTCTCCACAGTGGGGCTGTTAAAGTGCTACGAGCGGGGCTGCACAAGGTCCAGTTGCTCCTGACTGACCATGTGTGGCACCTCTGGATGCTGCAGCACCGTGCAATAGGGCACCCTTTCCTCGGGTGTACACCAATTCCGATAATGCTGCTGTCTGGGCTGAGTCCCAGCTCCGCTCAAGTGTTCAGCTTGTACTTTGCGACACTGTGATTACTCGTTTTGTCCACCCCTGTGCAGATACTAAGGCGCTGTGCTTGGGAAGAAGAGAGGGTGCCATTGTTTCCCTAAATTTAGTGAGAGGGAAACTCAGCTAACACTGTGCCCCTCAAAGCCTTTATTTCCTTCCTCTTTGTGGCTTTGGAACTGACAAAGCTATAGTCATGTCCACGAGGAGGAAAAGAGAAAATACTCCCAGCTAGTGGCAATGGGCTAAGGCATGTGTCTGGGGTTTTCATTCAACTGCTTCTTTGTATCTTTGTTTCCAGCCACCCTTCACTCGAAACCTGAATCTTACTCTTTACAAATCGTAAGAACACTTTTAAATACAAAGGTTTTATTTTATTTTTTCATTTATTTACTCATTTTTGCGGCACCGGGGATCAAACTCATGATCTCACACTTGCCAGGCAGGTGCTTAGGCCACTGAGCTAAATCCCCAGCCCTTGTCTTTCTGAGACAGGATCTCGCTGTGCTGTTCAGGCTGGCCTTGAGCTCACTTTGTAGCCCAGGCTGGTCTCGAACTCGCAATGATCCTCCTGTCTCAGCCTCCCCAGTGCTGGGATTACAGGCATGCGTCACCAGGCCCAGCTTAAATACAAAATTTTACATGGTGAACTGACTCAAATATCCAGTTCCTAGATGGATATGAATTTGGCTAGATGACTGATCAAATCTACCAGTTTTTTTCCTCTGTAATTTCTTCCTTCCTTTTAAACTTAGAAAGTCTCTACCTGTCTGTGGAACTTGGTGCGGCGGGAACCACAATGCCATCAGGAAGTGTCCCTTGGCCCAGCCGAGGCAGGCAGAACAGGGACATTGCTGAGTCTGCCCCAACTCTGATTACATCAACTTCAGACTTTGTACTTCATGAAGTTAACAAACATTGCTGATTTAAGCCAGTAAGGACCAAGTCACAGCTCTAAGTACTTTAAACCACAGCTCACATTATGACGAGTATAAATACTGGTGCTCCTGGGCCCGGTTTGGGTCTGGATG
Source organism: Cuniculus paca (assembly GCA_004365215.1). Taxonomy (NCBI): domain Eukaryota; kingdom Metazoa; phylum Chordata; class Mammalia; order Rodentia; family Cuniculidae; genus Cuniculus; species Cuniculus paca. Next base: position 4,354 of record RJWT010029094.1, on the reverse strand, counting down.
CTCTGCTGAGGTAACACTTTCTCCCTGTGTGATCTCATGGTTTCCAGTGTTACCCACTCCGGAGATGCCTACATCTGTTTCTAGCCCAGATTCTTCTTTTGAACTCCAGGAGACATCATTACTTGGGTCTCTCCCTGGCACCTCAGCTGGTCCAAAACAGCTCGTGATCTTCCCCCTAAGCTTGTTTATCCCCCAGACTTTCCTGTCTCGGTAAATGGCACCAGCACTGCCTTAGCCACTGGAGCTAGAGAGCCTGGAATGCCACTGTCTCCTTCACCCTGACATTCCGTCGGCCACCAGCCCTGCTGTGTGTCCTGTCCATCCTATTGCTGCTCCTCAGTCGGGGCCATGGAGAGCACATCTGAACCCTTGCCACAGGCACCTGCCTGGCACTCCTGCACCTTGTCAGGGCCTCGCCAACTGTTTCTCTGCCCTCCGACCAGAATGATGTTCCTAATATGCACATCCAATCAGATTCCTATTAAAACTATTGCTTGGCTTAGTAGAGGCACATTCCTCACTGTGAACAGGTGACACTCAAGGTAAGATTCATTGTGCTTTCCTTAATGCGTTGGCTGTCTGGTTCCCATCTCTCAGGCTCTGCTGAGCACAAGAGCTGAGGTGCCTCCCTGCAGCTCACCACGGCACCTGGCAAGCAGGCTACATTGGAGGTGGAGTCGCATGTAAGATGAATTTATAACAAGGTTTGCAAACTGGGTTGCAACCCACGAGCAAGTCATGAAATCTGTCTAGTGGATTAGAATTAGCTTTCATTCAGAAAAACAAATAGCCAGTGATACAGCTCAGTGGCACGGCACCTGCCTGGCAAGTGTGAGATTGCAAGTTTGATTCCCAGTACAAAAAAAAAAAAACAAACTATATTATATATATATATATATATATATATATATATATATATATATATGCAACAGTTATTTCACGAAACAATTTAAAATGTATCATAATGAGTGGCAGTAATAAAATAAAAGTTATTTTTCTATGGTGAAGAAAAGCAGTTTTATTCAGAAAAAAATTTTTGAAATCATTAGTAACTGAAAAAGCCCCCTACCCTGGAAGAATGTACTGTACAGATTACAAAGCTTTAGAACTGGAAAGTGCCAGCTTTAGAGTTCTGTCACAGCTCCTGCCTAGTAACTGTAGCCACGGGCCAATGAAGCCTAGGAGTGCTGTGTAAATCAATTCATCCCGAAAATAGATCTCGACCATTTTTTGTCTCACAGCTGATGTTGAAAGTGGAAACCCACGGTGAATTCCCTGCTGTTGAGGACGGTCCTTTGTGTCTTGGAGAACTTAACCGGCAGCTTCCCCACCTTTCTTTCTATAAGAAGAGAGTCCCTTGGGCCAATGAGGTACTACCATTCTGTTTCCATAGTAATGAAAGAAACAAACCTCCACCCCCACTTTCCAAAGAAGAACGTTGCAAGTCGGGCAGGTCTGAGTTGAAGGGTATTTCTCCTCTTGTCTGACTTTCACTGCAACACCAGGAGACTGACTGGAGTGTCTTCAGAAGTGCCTGTTCATGCCAGTTCAGCCTTTGTGGGAGCCTCAGATTAGATTCCATGGGAGTCTGATTCTGCAGTTACTCATCCTCTGGGTTTCTGCTTTGGTATCTCCACCACTTAGAATAACCACCGAAGTTGTGAATTTTGGAACCTCAGAATTTGACTTAAAATGAATTCAGTCTCTCTATAATGTTTTGATTTCTTTAAGACGCTTGATTTGGGAAGGAACCACAAGAGAAAGATAAACCTTTGAACAATCCAAGGTAAGTTCTTTTGAAAAGATATTTAATTTTTTTTTTTTTTTGTGGCACCGGGGATGGAATTCACAACCTCACGCTTGCCAGACAAGTGCTTAGGCCGCTGAGCTAAATCCCCAGTTCTTTTATTTAATTTTTTCTAGTTGTTTATACTAACTGGTGTGTCACCAACTGGCACATCCAGACCTCTGGCCTTCAGACAAATCATCAGAGAGAAACACAGAAAAGGGAAAGAAAAGGGGGAAAGAGTCCTGAAACACAAACACACACACACACACACACACACCTATATCCTCACAACTATACAATATATAATCAAATCAGCACAAGTTCAGGAGATCAACCTGAGCTGATATGGAATATATTAGATTTCTTGTTATACAAAAAGAGCAAGGTACAGCATAGTGTGCAAATTATGCTCTCGTTTATATAAAAAAATTAAATATGTGCACACACACAAATACATGGACATTTTTGGAACAATGCCTAAAAAGACTATTAACTGGTTTCCTCTTGGCAGGATCCAGAAGTCAAGGGCTGATGTTTAGCTGGTATGCACAGTTGCTGACAGCAAATGGCCATTGTCCAAGAACCCCAAAGTCCTTCTTGTCACCTTGACTGTCCCAAGAACTCATAATTCAGTAACTAAGGTGCGATGTGAGGGAGTGGGGTCCTCCAGTAGCTTGCCAACACCCCATATCTCAAACCCACTCCAGTTGTTTAACAGCCTTGTATTTCTGGTTCTTAAATGTTTTAAATATCGCTCTGATGGGTACTTAAAGGGAGAGAATTTCATAACAGCAAATTAACAAACATCAAAGCATTGTTTATAATGAGAAAAAAGAAATAAACATTCATCAATAGAAAACTGGCCAAAAATATAAATGAAGCCAGGTGTGGTGGCACACACCTGTGAACCCAACACTCTAGGATGCTGAGGCAGGAGTATCAAAAGTTGAAGCCCAGCCTAGACAACTTAGCAAATTAGCAAGTCCCTGTCTCACAAAAGAGGAGGAGATGTAGCTCAATGTGAAAGCTTTAATCCTTAGTACTATAAAATATATTAATACATTCACAGAAGAGAAATTCCCAGGCATGGTAACAAATCTCAGTCTGGTTTTAAAGATTTTCTTTAAATTTGATTTATTGTAATCCAATGTTGGAAGAGGAGGGTCGGTATGATGAATGAGATTATCCATGTGTTGCTAATTGTTGAAACTATGGATTGAGTTCATTGTACTCTTTTTTTGCTATTTTGGTACACTTAATTTCTCCATCGTAAATTGAAAAAATTATATAAATCTAGCTACTGACATAAAAGCTCATGTAAAAAATTTTTTTTCTCATGTATGGAAACTATATAAATATGTTTCATTAGAGTGGTGAATTCTAGAAAGCATCAACCAAAATATCTTTAGTGCTTATCTCTCAGTGTATTTGGGTGTCTTTTATTTCCTTAGGCTTTTCTGTTATGACTTTCTTCACAATGAGCCTTTTGAAAAATGCAATACACAAATAAACCAATCTTCCTAAAGATGTGAAAATAAAAGTTGCTATACACAGAATTTCACTGGTAGTACTATTCCTAATACTGACTTTTGAAGACCCACTGTGTGCAAGGTGAGGTTTCCTGACATGGCCTTGTTTAACATGTACAGCTGACACAAGCCATTGTGGGCCACTGTGTTCCTAACTGGCAGATGAGAAGCCTGCAACTCAGAGAATAGTGCGTTCTTTGCAGCCTGCACATGAGCTGAGAAGTCTCTTTCAAGGGCAGGCCCCCTTGAGCTCAAAGCCCACAAAAAACGTAGGTGCAGGTGTTTCATAGGGAAAACTCAGAATGCTGACATTCTGGGCCAATTTTTATTTTGTAATGTATGGTTTTCTAACCCTTGCCCACATAAGCACATAACTTTACACAACTATATCATTGTATGCATACCATGATGCTATGTTTTTTCATAAGTACTTCTTAATTCCACAGACTTTATTGGCTTTTGTCATGTTGTTTTGTTCATTGGAGGGTTTTTTTATAGCTAGCCACACCCCCAAACTTTCTCAAGTGTTAAATGGCTTTTCCTTTTAAATATATGGAAAACTCCACGGAGTGATCGCATCACACATGGAGTTTACTTATGCATTCTGTCCTTTGAACTCTAATACTATTATCTATAATTATTGTTCCTTTAGTTATTTTTCTCATCGCTAAGACAAAATACCCAACACTCACAAATTAAATGAGGAAAGGTTTATTTTCACTCACAATTTATAGAGATTTCAATCCATAGTCAGCAGGTGCCAAGAGAGAGCACCATGGGAGAGGGCCACAGCAGTGGAGAAACAGTCCATGGCAAAGCAACAAGGAGGCAGCGACAGCAGCAAGCTTCTCTTTCCCTTTCACCCCATCCAGGATGGGATTGGTTGGTGTTACTCACACCCAGGGTGGGGCTTCCCATTATCCACACCCAGAACTAAATTAAGCCAGCCAGTGAACTATGAAAGTCTCCAGTTTATCCTTCTTTATGGCTGAGTAGTACTCTATTGTATAAAAATACCCCATCTTTTTTATCCATT
>RJWT010029093.1:0-15012 GCA_004365215.1 Cuniculus paca | reverse complement strand
ACTGTACACCTGTATTAGGCAGGATCTTCTTTGTTATTTGCACCCAAGAAACTAGAGGAAAGAGATAAAAAGCAGGTTGGGGGGGGGAGAAGGAGAGAGAAAGAATATGAGGATACAGTATACAATCATTCCTCAGAACCCATGGGTTTTGCATCCAAAGATTCAACCAACCTTGGATCAAAGACATTTGAAAAAACGGCATCTGTACTGAACACATACAGACCTTTTCTTGTTGTTATTCCCTAAACAATGTTGTATAGTGATTCTTTACACAGCATTTGCATTGCATTAGGTATTGAGTAGTCTAGAGAGATTTACAGTGTACAGGAGGATTTGTCCCAGTTAAATGCAAATGCTACCCCGGTTTATACAAGGGACTTGAGTACCTGTGCGCTTTTGTGTTCTGGGGGAGCGGGTCATGGAGTCAACCTCTCCTGGGTACCCACACAGCTGGATGTGGGAATACATGTGACTAAGTGCTCACAAAGAATGTGCATGTGTGTAGGAAAATAAGAATATATCAGTATGTTAGATTGTGCACATTCGTGTAGTGGTGTACTCATGCACATGCCTTTGTGCATGGGCACATATAGGTGTGCGCGGTGATGGAATTGCACAAGTATGTGCATAGGCCTGTGTTTTGGGCTCTATAAAGAGTGCTTGAGTTGATGTAAGCATGTGTGTGTGGGGCTGTGCCTGTGTGTGCAAAGATATGAGTGTGAGTGTGTGTGGGGAGGGCCTCGTCGGTGGAGCTGGGGGCCTTCCTTTGGCTGCTGCCAGATGGTCCAGCAAATGAGGCCCCTCTGCCACCTGCCTGCCACTCTCCCTGGGGCCTGCTTCCTCCCTCCAGTTCTGCTGGCGCCATGCTGCTGTCGCCCATCGCTGCCTCCCTGACATTTTCTCCCCTTAGCTGCTGTGCCGGAAGGTGGCGTTGAGAAGAGCTGGCAGATGAGGGAGGCCTAGCCTGCACTGCTGTGGCAGGGCCAGGAGGCAGGCGGGGCTCTGGGTGTATGCGTGTGTGTGTGTGTGTGTGTGTGTGTGTGCGCGCGCGCACGCCGTTACCAGGCAGGCAGGCGGTCCAGCCCTGCAGCCCTCTGCAGGGCCTGGGCTCCATCCACAGGGTGGGCAGGCAGCCCAGGGTAGCAGGGCCTGCACTTTGCAGACAGAAATGCCAGATGGTGGGGATTTGGGGCGGAGTGGGGCTGCACGGCCTGACTGCCAAGGGCAGGGAGGTTTCTGAGGCTTGGAAAAAGAGGCCTGGAAGATCACATGTGCTGCCGCGGGGTTTTATTTTAGGGAGTGGTGTCACGTTTTTGCGTATTTCAGGATATATTTCCCTTTGGATTTCTATCAGCTTGTTAAAAAAAATTGGTCATAACGCTTTAGAGATTTTGATATCAGGAGAGTAAATGTTCCGGCAAGGGAGCCAAAACATTTTTTTAAAAATGGAAAATATTTATCGATGAGTTATAAAACTAGCACCAGATAAGACAGACATTTCAGCTGAGTGGCTTGCCTGCCAGCCACAAGGGTGCGGTCAGCGGCTGCTTCTGGTTTTCTTAGGGTCGGCTTCCGCCTCCTGCACCTAAACTTTCTTTCCTTTTTAACGTGCCACACTGGAGGGAGTTGTCTTGACTGGTCCGATGCAGTCCTCGAGATTGCCACAAGCTATTGGTGGGCACGAAGCTCTCCCAGGTGCCACGGGGCAGGTGTCAGGCCCCACCAGCAACGTGTCTCCCAGTGCCTTTGGACTCACCCGGATGTGCGCGTGGGAATAGCACAGCCAGGGGCCGAGACCAAAGGCATTTTCTTTCCTTACCGCAAAGGGAAACAATGAGAGGGTGGTGATTTTCTTTGAGCGATGTGTTTGCAGGCTGACGTCTGCTTAGGAGGGTGGGTGCCCATTAGGGCCTTGGGAACAAAGGGCGAGAAGGAGACACTACATTGGAAACAGGTGTGCCTCTTCACGGCTCTGAGGCACAGCCTGCACCAGACCTCCGGCTCCACTCCCTGCACACGGGGCGGGTGCTGCGGACCCCAGGCCCCGGAGCCGTCCGCAGCTTCCTGTTGAATGAAGTCCGAATTCCTCAGCACACAGTGCGGGTTGTAGACGTTATCCACCTCCCTGCCGCTCCTCCCTTTCAGTGGCTCATCTATCACTATAACCTTTCTAACATGCTCCAGGCTCTAAATGCCATTTAGTTTTTTTTTTTTAAGCAGAAAATATTTATTGACAAGCTATAACAGCAGCACCAAATAGGGCAGAGAATTAGATGGGCCATCATTCATGCCATGTCCTCTACAGAGGACGCTTTTCTTTTCCTGCCCCATTCCTCTCCGCCTTTTGGCTCAGCTAAAATGCCACCTCCTTTTCTCTTCTGGGCTCCTCCTTTGGATTCTAGACTGAAAGAATTCTGCTTGATTCTTAGCCTACATGGCTGCTCTCTTTTCTGAGGTCAGAGGGACCAGCTTGGATTCATATCAGTTATCTTGGCTTCTAGCACAAGTCCTGGCATATTAGAGGTGCTCTGTTTGCTGAATGAATAAATGAAAACTTAACTACTGTACTAGTTTTCTTGTGGAACTCATACCACCGGGAAGACATGTTATGATTCTCAGCTTGGAAACAAGCTCTAATCTGCTCAAATTATTGTTTTCATCACCATCATCCCTCTTACTATCATTATAGGGCACATGTGAGTGTATGTTTGTGGGTATGTGCACCTGTATGTAAGATAATGCTGACCTGTCCGGTGGGCATGGAGTCTGCAGTAAAAAATCCAGAGGTTGGACAACCCACTCGGGATCCCTTCTGTCTCTCTCCCAGACAGAAGCTTTCTTTATTTCAATAAACATATTCTGCTCTTACAAAAAATAAGAGCTGTTGAGCCCAAAGATTGTAACTGTTCGCCTATTAGTCAGCTTTCCGATTGGGACCCAATACCTGACACCCATAAATTAAACGAGGAGAGGTTTTAGGTTGGCTCACGGTTTAAGAGGGTTCAACCCATGGCAAACTGACTCCAAATCAGGAACATCATGGTGGAAAACTGTGGGGGTGGAAAAACTGCTTGCTTTATAGCAGGCAGGAAGCAGGGCACAGGGGACAAGTGCCGTCAAGAGATCTACCTTTCAAAGGCATGCCTCATGACCTACCTCCAACTGGGCCTCATCTCCTACTAGCACATTCAGCTGTGAACTTCCACGGATTAATCTATTGGTGAGTACAGCACCCCCATGATCAGTGACCTCTCCAGGCTCTCTTAATCCAGGTAAGTTGGAAATTCAGGTGAACTGCCACAGTCACCTGCACAGGTCCATCTTCTGCCCTTTCCATCTGAACTTGACCTTCCTCAGCACCATCTTGCATGTAATTTCTCCTCCAACTTCATTATTTTCCACTCCTCTTTCACCTTGCAACACTATTTTGGTCAAGTGTGTTTCTGCCCCAGTGGGCACAACAGGCAGGCAACAATGCTGGACCAAGTGTCTAACTTGTCAAGTGCTGAAGATAGAGGATGCAGAAGCAGGATGCTTCCAGCTGGGAGCTCACATCCTACAGGAAAGCTGTGTAAATGGATGCTGAGGACTTTCTAATCCATCAGTAGTGACGGAAACAGATTAGCTATTGAAGCACAAGGGAGAGAGATATCTTTATACCAGAGAACTCCTACACATCCTTTAAGGTCCACACCAGCTGCTCCCAATCTATAAAGCCTTTTCTACTTTCCCTAAGAGCAAGAGTCAGGAAGGTGCTTTAAATGAAGTAAAGACGCAAAGTCTGAGATAACCCTGTGCATTTGACATGGGGAGTAACTGGATGTGGCTGGAGAATGTATTTGGTGTGTGTGTGTTGTGCATGTGTGCATGTATATGTGTATGTGTAGTGAAGGGGACAGCAAGTGATAAAGAGGAGCTCCTGTCATGAAGAATATCGGCTATTGCACTAAGGGCCTTGAACTTAACCCTCCACAAAGCACAGGGAGCCTCTGCAGAGCTGTGCATCGATCTGCATTTAGAGAGACTCCTTGGTGTCTGTGGGAGGACTGAGCTGAGCAGAGAAGAAGGGTAGGTGCTCAGAGGGAGATATGTTTGGGAGGTGAAGTTAACAGAACTTGGTGGCCATTTGGATGTGCAAGAAGAGCAATGGCAGTGCACAGGTGCAAGACACAGCAACCTGATGGCCCATGGCTCACATATGTGGAGCACAAGTGGCTGCAAGTAGTGATTCAGCTACAGAGTAATGGCAGAGCTTCTTTTCTGATGTTCTTTGTGCTCTCTCATTGTCACAATATGGTTGCTGTGACTCTAGACAGCTCAACTATATCTCGGGTGGTACAAAGAAGAGGGTAGTGCCAGGCCCATCAATGTCTTGCATTTGAAGGACCAACTAAATAGTCAGAATTATTGCTAGCCGATTTCTGCTTGGGCCTCATTGGCCCAGTCTGGATCCCACTGCTTCCTCTAGCTGCAAGGGAGGCAAGGAACAAGGGGAATAAAATTGTCACAATTGGCTCAGACCAATGGCAAGTCAGAATTTCAAGTTGTGCACATTGCCATGCCAAAGCAGACCAGGGCTGTGTTAGCCAGGAGGATGACAGGATGGCTGTGATGGTAGGGGATGGTACTAAGCCAGTCTCTGACTGTGACAGCCACCCGCAGTGAAAGCACAGGTCAAAGATGACTCCAGGCTTTGGTCCTATGATCTGATGGTGGTGTGAAATCCCATGGTTGGGGATCTAGATGGATACTGGTGCTGACTTTTGTCTTCCATGTGAAAGTCAGCTATTACCTTGAATTGCCCTGCCTCTTAGGCTCTGGATAAGATTTTCTTGTGGTCAGTGTTCCTAGGACCTAGAATGCATTTGTTCAAAGCAAATGTGACCCTCACAGCTTCCAAAACTCCTGAGTGGCTCTTGGTTATGTCTGATTCTGAGCCCCTGCTGAATTAGCTCAGTTCAGTGATGGACTAGGGATCCCTCATGTGCTGTTTCTGTCCCATGGATGTGGGAGGCAGAATGTTAAATTCAACTTTTTCCTTACTCCTCCTACACAGACACAGACACAGACACAGACACAGACACAGACACAGACACAGACACAGACACAGACACAGACACACACACACACACACACACACACACACACACCGCATTTTCTCAAAGGCATAGGTGTCCTCACCGAAGGGTTGTGAAGGACTTATATTGCAAAAACATGAACACCCTAAAACTTAACATTGGACTTCCCTTTCTCCCTCCTATTTCTTCCTCTCCTCCCTCGCTCTTTCTTTCCTTCCTAGCTTCCTTCCTTCTCTTTGTGTTCCTCAATTGCTTCTATGATTGAGTTCTAGCCTTTCACTATGCTTCTTGGTTCTCTCTCTGTGTCTGTCTGTCTCTGTCTCTCATTCAGTCCTCCATCTGTCTCTGTCTCTCATTCAGTTGGGAAACATACATGCTGTGTCTCCAGTCCATGGTCCTTGTGCTGTGCCCACATAGCCTTCGTGGGTGCATCTGTGCCACTTTGGTGTCAGCTACTTTGAGCACAGTCTGGCTGTTCTGGCTTGGTTCTAGATGTCCCCCCCCAAAGCCTCATGTGGTCATAGGTGGGGCTTTTCCCATGTGGCTGGATGTGGAGTGTGTGACTATGGATCAAGGGTGTGTGAGGACTAAATGGGTTTAACATCATTCTGGGTGTGATTAATGGAAGCCCCCCCCCCATGGGCACGGATGGCACAAATGATAGGCTCATAGCCTGGGTGGGGCACAAAGGAACAGAAAGAAGGCAGGCTCGCTGCTTGCTGCATCCTACTTGCCCTGCCATGTTTCTCCTCTGCGATGCCACCCTGCCTTGGAGCCAGTCAACTATGGACTGAAAGCTCTAAAAACTGAGCTACGATAAACTTTTCCTGCCTTAAATCATGGGCATTTTGTCTCAGCGATGAGAAAGTAGCTCAGACGCAAGCTTAGCTCTGGACTCTGCCCGGGCCCGCACTGCATACCTGGAGCGGCCTCTGCAGTGCTTGCTGTTTGTGCTGCTCCGGGCTGTGTCCAGCCGGCTCTGCCTGCCTTTGGAGCGGGAGTCTCTGGCATCTTGTCGGGTATGGGTGTGCAGAGTTTGGGTGGCCTCGGGAGTCACACCTATCCCCTTCCCCTCAGCAGGTACCTCAGAGGAGAACCCGCATCCCTCTCGCCAGGTCGCTGCTCTGAGGCCGTCCAGTTGCAAGTGGCAGGGAGCAAGCTCGCTCCTCACCAGGGAATGGGGAGGATGCAGGGAGCACCACAAATCTTCCCATGGAAAATAAAGAGGTCAAATGATGCCGACTCCTCTGTGCAATTCCCTGCCCTTCAAAGCACAGCCTGGAACGGCCTCTCCACAGAGACGGGACGCTTTGCTGATCCTGGCCTTCTCACTCGACAGCGCAGAGGACAGGAGTGGTGACATCCAGGTCTTATGGATGCACAGACATCTTCCAACCCTGTGCTCCTGCTTACGCAGAGGTCAAAGGAGGAGAGGAACAGCAGCAGCCAGGAGAAGCTAAGGATGCTCAGGTCCTGAAGGCAGTGGTGGCAGGAAGGGGGTGTGCGAACCCTTCGCTAGAAATGCCACCTGTCACTGTAATGTCATAGAACGTGCTGGGGTCAGGAATCTGTGAGTGAGTGGTTCCTTCACCCTCTATGGGCTGATTTCAGCTCTTTCATTGTCTGTAGAGCCCCTCTCTGTATCTTGGTTTTTAATTAATTAATTAATTAATCAAATTTGGTTTTTTGAGAAAAAGTCTCACTCCATAGTTCAGGTTGGCTTTAAAGTCATTTTGTAACCCAGGCTGGCCTTGAACTCGCCATGATCTTTCTGCCTCAGTCTCCTGAGTGCTGGAGTTACAGGAGTATACCACCATACCCAGTGAGAGCCACAGTTTCTACAAAATGATTTAATGGACATCGGTGCTTAGCAAAGTGCCTGAGTGTGGTAAGAATTCAATCAACTTAGCTGTCACCATATCCTTGTTACTGATGACAGTGTTACTGAGAACTTACTGTCCCCAGGCATGGTGCCTCACACGCTAGTAATCGTGAACACATTTTGATAATAAATGTACAAGGAAAGAGCTGTGATCGTCCTTATTTTATAGAAAACAGAGGCACAGAGAGGTTGAGTAACTTGCTCAAGAACACACAAGCTAGTACTGCGTAGTGGAGGCATGATTTGATCCCAGGCACGTAGGCTTTTACCCACTTCTCTTCGGTTTAAAATTACTATTTAGAATCATCAAGAAGTCCAGTGATAACAAATATTGGTGAGGCTATGGAAAAAAAGGAGCCCTTCTTCATTGTTGGCAGGAATGCAGACTAATACGACCACCACAGAAGTCGATATGGAGATGTCTCAGAAAACTAAAATTAGAAATTCCATTCAACTCAACTATCCCCCTTCCAGCTATCTTCCCAAAAGAGTTAAAAGACATCATATTGCAAAGACATCCTATTACATGCCCATGTGTATAGTACACAATTCATAATAGATAAATCTTGAAAGTGGCCTATTTGTCCATCAACAGATGAATGGATAAAGAAAGTGTGGTATTTATATACAATGGAGCACTACTCTGCCATAAAGAAGGACACATGTGAGTCATGTGGAGGAAAATGGGTATACCTCGAGACCGTAATGTTAAGTGAAATAAATCAGACACCTAAGCTTAATCAGTGTATGGTTTCTTTTATATAAGAAACCCAAAGCATAAATAAAGAGCAAGATAAAAGACATAATAGGAAGTACGGAGATAGATCTTTTGCAAATAGGAAGGGACCAAGAGATGGAGGGAAGAAGGCAGGGAAAGGGGATGAGAAAAGAATCCAGATGTGTTATGCACATGTACCAACTCCCCATGAGGAATGCAAACATTACGTACTGCAAAGAAGTACTAATAAAAATAAAAACCGAAAGGAATACTTGGCTTGCAGGTCCAATGGAGCACAGGAGGACGGGGTGAGTGCAGGAAACACCCCTGGTCCGTTCCCTATTTTCTTCCAATGTCGGAAGCCCAGGAGGAGATGGTGAGCCCTGGGAGTGATAGGGTTTCCTGTGTGGCTGCCAAACATCGGGCCAAACGGTCTTGAGTGGGGACAGGTCTCTGATGTGGGGTTAGGGGTGGCAGAGATGCACGGAGCAGCTTCAAGTTCCGTGAGGTTCCATTGCCAGCTTTTTGGAGGAGGTGAGCGGAAGCGACACTTTGGTCTCTCTGAGGATAAGGCTTTAGACCCCCTGACTGTCCAGTGCTTGGAGAGTTCCTAGCTCAAGGTTTCCACGGGCTCTTCTGTGGACCGTGAGTCCTGGGAGTGGTTCTCCTCCAAGAGTTTCATGATCAAAGAAACCAGAGGCCCTGTCCTCCCATAGCAGGTACTGCCAGGGTCCTGCCTGTGTCTCCAGGGCCTGCCATGCTAGTGCGCTGGGCTCCTCTTCCAACATCAGGAGCTGCCTCTTAGCCCAGGACCTTCTGCAGATGCTCGGGGAACAAGGAGGAAATGCTCCATGCATTCTACACCCCTGCACCTGCAGATCCTTCCACGATGACTGACCAGGTGCAGGTGGACACGAGCCCTGCTCTCTCCCTCTGTGGCCCACATTCCCACCACTGACCAGGGATCCTGACGAGGGATTAAGGCCCAGCTGCCAACAGAGATAACTGGCTTGACAATCCTTTCTGTGGGGCTGCTTTCTCTTCCCTGTCTCTCTTCTTTTCCTTCCCAAAGTTTCCCGGGGTCACCTTCCAGATAAACTACTTGCACTCAAATCCTTGGATCATAGCCTGCTTTGGGAGGAATCCAGGGCCATATGGCTCCTCTCAGAGATTCCTGTAGCACAGGAAAGCCTTCGAGGTTTGAGAAGGCCGTGGGCAGGGGCCCTTAGTTTGTGCTGCTATCACAGGATTCCATAGATTGGGTGGCTCAAAGGACAGATATTTATTTCTGGAAGTCTGAGGTGAGGATGCTGGCACTGTTGGGTGAGTTCTGAGTGCTTCTGCTTCTTGGCTCACACACGGCCATCTCCTTCCTGTGCCCTCATGTGGCAGAGGGCAGAGAGGGTATGGAAGCAATTGCTGCTTGTTTTTTCTTCTGAGGACACTGATTCCACCACGGGACACCATCTCTGTGACCTAATCACCACCCAAGGCCCCATCCCCAAACACCGTCACATTGGAATCTCAGAGTTCACCACACGTGTTTTTGAGGAGGACACAGCATTCAGCTCATAAGACAAGGAGACCTGTTTGTCTTTAACACAGGGTACCCAAACTTGGCTGTATCCACACCACAGGCAGCCAGGGTCTCACCCTACCTTGCAGGCCATGGTGGGGTTAGCTGAGGCCCAAAGAGGGGAGCCACGAGCTGAGCCTAGCATTGGACTCATGACCCCTTCATTCCTGATAGAGGGACATTTTCCAGTCAGTTGCTCCTCACTCTTCTCACCTGCAAACTCCAGACAATAATATTGACTTCAACATGGTTGATGCTGTGCCAGTGAAAAACCAGAGTAGGCAGAAGAGGATTATATAGATAAGTGGGCAGATCTGTCTGGGTAATAGACATGGCTGGTGTGTTTCCTTTCTTGGGGTCTGAGTTCTTAGTGTAAGGGACAGGGGACAGGAATGTCTTCAATCCACCAAGTTTCTCAAAACAGATTTCTCCATTTTCATCCCCATCAACCCCAGGGTGAGCTGAAATATTAGCCTAGAGGAAAGTTGGAAGCGGCATGTGGAGGGCTGCATCCATCTCGGAATGTACTGATCTTATTTCCATGGCCACCGGAGACAGCCGGGGAAGATAACCAGATGTTCCGGCATCCTTCCTCGCTCCTGCTCGCTAGCTTGCTCGCTCCATCTTTTTTTGTAAATTGAATTTAAAGGGCCTGTTTCTTAGCAACAGCAGCAATCAGTGGTTGCAAAGTCCTTCTTGGCCATTTCAGGGCTCAGAGTTTCCATAAACAGATGAACCTCTCGGAACCAGCTGGGGATAGGGACAGACAGCAGGGCCACAGGGACAGCCAGCAATGTAGGGCTGTCTTCTGACGGTAGAGAGTTCTCAGGTGACTCAAGGTGAGGGTAGGAGGATCACTGGGACCACTCTCAGCCACCGGGCACACGCGACGTGTGATGCTGCAGAGCTAAGTGCAGAGGTCCTGGCCTTGTCACAGGTGATGTGGAAAGGACTCTTGCTGAAATCCCAGGAAGCCCAGGTCTGGCCCAGCAACACTATGGTGTGACTTTTGGCAATTCCTGATCTTTTCTGAGTCTCAGCTTCTGTCCCAGTCAGATAGGTGGGGACACAGCCTGGCCAAGCTGGTGGACAGAAGAGGTCGGGGTGTGTGGAAACTCTTCAGAAAAGGACCATGAATGGTGACTATGTCAGGGGGAGGACTCTTTCTTTCTCAGGCCCGTAAATCTTCCTTTTCTCTCCCTTGGAGAAAGCAAAAGCCTGGTGCATTTTCTCCCTGGCTTTACATCTCTGTGAAGGGTAATGAACAAAAGTTAGAGGGAGGGGAGAGTCGCATGGCCTTCTGTTTGAATACCCGCTAATGCTCAGATCCTAGACTGCTGAGGTTGAAAACTGACAGCCCGTGGGCTGAATTCAGCTCTCAAGGTGCTTTGTACTTTGTTGAATTAGTTGCTAGCAGTTACAAATTGGAGGACTTCGCATAAAGCCACGATTTGCAGCTCCTTTGAATAATCAGAAGGAGCCATCTGTACGCTACTCTTGTACAGCTAAACAGAGGCGTTCCATTTGGATGAGATAGGTACTTTGTCACAGTCCCCACCATGCCCAGCTGCCTTCTGACTATGATCTCTTTGTTCACTTCATATCTCCTTGGTCCTCTGCAGCACCCAAGTTTGAGATCCCTGCTTGACCAACACTTTGGGCATCTGCAAAATGAGGATGCTAATCAAGTCTACCCCAAATCACCGCTATTAAGATGAAATAGTCATGCTTGTAAAGTGCCTAGCATACAGCAGGCATTCAGATGTTGGTTTCCATCTCTCTTTTCAAACTTTTATGACTTCGTCATTTGACTCCTTCAGAGGACAGCCTTTATCTGAGCGTGAATTTATTCATTCTTGTGCCGAGGTTTGTCTCCAAAAGGTGCAACTTCAGGCCTTGGCTTGGTTGGTTTTAAGGTGGTAATTTGAAAAAAAAAAAGAAGAAAGGAGGTAACCTTAGCCAAAGCTTTGACTTCTCAGCTGTCCCAGGTCCATTCACGGATGCAGAGATTTATTCGTGTGAGGCATCGTGAGTCGGTGTGACCAGGCTTCAAGGATGCATAAGTCACAGCCAGAAGAAATCTCGGTCCTGTTTTCTGAGAGCAGAGCCAGGGGTCTGGGTGCCTGTGCTCTACTGAGAGAGTGCTCTTTAGAAAAACCCTTCAGTGGAGGGGACAAAGCAGGACAGGGAAAGAGACAAAGTCGATGTGAAGTCCCACCAAGGTCTAATCCATGTGGGGTGATGGGACCCAGAATGGTAAGTCACACTGTGAACTCCTTTCTTCCCCAGGCCAGAGGAGTGTCCTCCTATATCCCCGCGTCAGCTGGGCACTGCTGGGGACACCCTCTCTGCGAGAAGTCGTGCTGCGTCTCAGTGAAGCAATGTCCATTGACCTTTAAGGAAGGTTCCTTTAAGAAGGACGCTCTGAGCTGAGCAGCCAACACTCCCAGCAATGGGGACATGGGTGCCGGGTCCCAGCAAAAGCAGATCTGTGGGTCACCAACGACACCTGTCACAGTCCACCATTTGCATTCTCAGGTTGTGTTATTCTTCACTTGTCACTTGAGACAAAATACTTGACACCCAAAATGAGGGAAAGAAAGGTTTATTTAGCTCACTGTGGAGGTTTCAGCCCATAATCAACTAACTCCAAGGCAGGGTGGCATGGCTGAGGGGCGGCCCTTCAGGGCACCTACAAGCGACAAGAGAGAAAGGGAAAAATGCACTGCTTTCCCTCCCTTATATTATATGCTGGCCCCCTGCCCCTGGGCGGGTGCAGCACTCACACCGCCAATCCCAGCACTAAACAACGAACCAATCACAAACACTAGACTCAGCCACCTTTGAAAGGCTCACCCCCATGCCCGCAAGAGGCTTTTGAGGGACATTTAAACACAAACCATAACACAAGTCTTCTTGATTCTAGCATTCAGTTCATCCCCTGGGCCCCGCGCCTCAAGAATGCTATAGTCATGACTTCCAAGGAAGTGCATTAGAGGAGGGTTGGTAGAGTTCTTACTGCTGTAGTTGCTCTCAAGGCCAAATCGATCATCACTGTCTTCCTCCTCTACTGCCTGCTTCAGATTTTTCTGGTCCCTGGCTAGAACTTCCGCTGTCAGGGTGGCCTTCCTAGTGGGGAACTGAGGTACTCACCCATGAGAGGTGTGAGCGGCTGGCTGCCACACCCTTGTCAGGCTGTGAATGCTTAGCAATCCATACTACGGGGCATGTGGACACCCAGGGACACCCTAGTGCATCACTTGAACTCCAAACACAGTTCTCCATGCTCCCCTTATGTGGCAGCAAGCCACGCCTCCTTAGGACAATCAGGGCAAGTGCGCTTGACAATGGGGTAACTGCCTGTGGTTACTGATCTGTTAACCCAGAAGCAAAGACTATAGCTAGGTCAGTTTACATGAGGGTCTGTGCCCTTGGGTTCAGCTTAGCTGATGGTGGGTTTGTGCCACAGTGTCTATGGGCCACTGTGCAAGCCGACAGTGGACAAGAACTGACGTTGGCCAATCTTGACTGGCGAAGTCCCTGTGGGTGCTTACTGGCTTGTATTAATGTATGCCACGAAGGTCTCCCTGCTTCCCCAGTTCATTCATATGTCACTACCCCAGCCTCTTTGTCCCTGACTTTTAATCTTGTTCCTTCCAGGCTCATGCCTTACAAGTTGTGCCATTTTCCAGTCTAAGCCAGTCATTCTGGGTCCCTACCTTAGGTACTTTTCTCTTTGAGTCTTTCTCTCTGATCTTTGGGAGGATTTCAGGGCCCCCAGAATGGGGCCATAGTGCAGTAATATCCACTTTCAGCTTGCGCCAACATGTGGGAACCAAATGTGTGCTTTTCCTTCTTCCAGCAGCTGGCTTTGGGGAGCCTCCATCAGACCCTGGAACAACCGAGGGAGAGAGGTTGACACTAATGCATTAGGAGACCTGCAGTTTGGATTACTTGTTTGTTAAGCTACTCCTGACCTCTGCCCCTGTTTGAACCTGATCCTGGATATAGCACATTCATCTTTTAATGGATGGCCGACCTTGTGACTTAGTGGGGCTGACAGTCCCAGCTCATGGCGGGCAGTTCTGGTCTCATAGTTACTTGGTGTCCTGCAGTCAAACACGTGTCTCTGCCAGTGTCTTGGCCAGTCGCGTGCTAAGAGCTGTTAGAGAAGTATGTGCTCCAGAATCCCACAGGTCTGCTTCTTTCTTCTTGGAAAGAGGTGCAAGGTACAAAAACTTGTTCTTTATTTTGGAGAGGAGGTCTGTGCATCACTCAAGACTTTGAGTACAAGGCGAACATCCCTAATCCAAAAATCTGACATCTCAAATGTTTCAAAATCTGAAACTTCTTGAGCATTACCAAGATGCCAAAAATATCGTACAAAACTACCTTCAGGCCCTATGTTTAAAGTATAGGAGAGACATAAATAAACTGTGTGTTTAGATTCAGGTCGCGTCTCCATAATATCTCATTAGGTATATACAAATATCCCAGAATCTGAAATCCAAAACATTTCTGGTGCCAACCCCTTGGATAAGAGATACCAATGTGTAAGTGTATCTGGTTATGGTACTTGGGGTCATCCACTTGTTAAGTCCTGATTTATGTGGTGTCATCAATAGAGGGGGTCAAGGAGATGCTCTGTGGGATGTCCAGGTGTCTGGGACCTTTTGGATATACTATGACCAAGTAAGAGTGTCAACCAAGCCAGGAGGCGGGAGTGTGAATGACTACTGCTGTTCACCCATGTGCATTTGGGATGCTTCCTTCTGTCGGATGTGGAGTTCAGAAAGCGTTTGCCAGAGCCGTAGCTACACACTGCTCACCTGCGGCTACGTGACTTTGCTCCAGGTGACCCCACATCTAGTTCTGAAGCTGCACAGGGGCCACTAACTGGTTAAATCTGCAGTGGTTCACTTTGATCCACCATGGCAGGGCTGGGCTTGTGTAGTGAGTGACAGGGGCTGGCTCCCCGTGTTTTTAATCTTTGAGTGTGACTTCTGCTATCGTCCCAGGAAGGGATAATTTTTGGTTTACCATCTTGGTCCGGGGATAGGGGAAGACTCAGATTTTCACTTGACTTCTGTTCTACACTATTGATTAAGAAATCATCGTGAAGTTCTACCAACTGCTGAATGTACTTAATTCCAGTGATGCCTTCCAGAACTAGAACTGCAAAGGACCAAGGGCTTACAGCTCCTGATGTACATTTCATTTTTTACCTGCTCCACTTGCCTCTATTATAGGGTTAGGGTTAGGGTTAGGGTTGGGTCCTGAGTCCCAGTAAACCAGCAGCTGCTGAGATCTGGTACCTAACTCCCTGCAGAAGGTCAGGATTTCCTCAGGGCGTTTCCCTCTTGCTCTCAGTACCTGCTCATAGGTCTACTCGGGGAGTGAGTGTGTTTACATTGACCATGGATTTACAGGGCTCTTTTGCAATAGATGGGTTCCGGGTCTGAGAACTACTTTAGGTTGGGAAGCTGGGTGAGGACTGTGTCTTTCCAGTGGGGCTGGAATCCCAGCCTTCCGCCCATTCATCTTTCCTGAGGTTGTTTCTTGATACTGAGTAGTACGCTTGTTGGATCCTGGGAGCCTCATGTTCTATTAGCCATTACCAAAGATTAGAGGCCAGCACATTTTTCATTAAAGGGCCAGAATTCTAGGTTTGCAGGTTCTGCCCTTGGAATTCAAAAACAGCCATAGATAGTGTGTGAAAAAAATGAGCCAGACTATGTCCAATAAAAATTTACACACA
>RJWT010029092.1:0-15021 GCA_004365215.1 Cuniculus paca | reverse complement strand
AAAAGGGGGAACAAGACAGAAAGAGAAAGATACAAAAACTACAAACCTTTGTATGTTGGAGCAGGAGGTGCTGTTGCCACTTTCCTGACTTTTGCTGTCACTGAGTTATCAACATTAACAACCATTATTGGATGGTCAATATGACCCAGATTCTGGCCCCGGCCATTTATTTCTTCTGAGTGTTCCCACTGTTTTCTAATTCGCTCCTTAAGTTTTTCCAGTTTGACATCATGTTGCCGCCGCTTTAAAATATCTAATCTTTGGGAATTAGAAGTACTAGTAGAGGATGGAGAAGAATCACTTAGCTGTAACACTTTAGGATCAATAGGATGGCCCACATTGTTCACAGAAGGCTTTGAACCGTTCTCATTTCCTTTTACTCTATTAGGCATTTCTCCCTCCATTCTCATAGGAACTCCCGTCTTAATCAAACATTCAGAATTGTGCAATGCATCAATTGCTGGTTGATCGTTTAAAAACCTAACAACTGTATCATTGATTACAGATGACTGGGAGCTCTCAAAATCACAGCAACGTATATCCTGTTGTTCTCGATTGCATATCATCCGATTTCCACTCTCAGTTTTTTCTTCATTAACATCTACATAATATACATGCTTTGACTCCAGATGGCTAGGACTTAAGTTGGAAGGTGCACCATGTATTTCCCTATAATAAAAAACAACGAGCTTTGTGATAATAGTAACAACAACAACAAAAATAACCAGACTTGAAAATTGCTAAAGGAATAGATTTTAAGTGTTCTCACAACAAAAAAATAAATACATGAAGTAATGTACATCTTAAATAGCTTAGCAATTCCACAATGAATATATCAAAACATAACAATTATGTACATATTTAATACATATAAATAACTTCTGTACAATTAAATTTTTAAAACTTCACAAGAATACTAGACAGGTGTGGGGGCACACACTATTATCTCAGCTACTTAGTGCTAATACAGGAAGATCACAAGTTTGAGGCCACAGCTGGTACTCTGTGAGACATTTATCTCAAAAAAATTTTAAAGGAGTTGAGGATGCAGCTCAGGGCTACAGCACTTGCCTAGCACATGTAAGGCCTTGGATTCAATTCTCAGTACTACAAAATTCAACAACAAAATAATCATTACTAACATTAAGACTCAATGCCCAATGTTCTCTCTCTCCAGTTAAGTAGCAAATAATCAAAGTAACAATCTGCATATTATAAAATAAGAAAATAGGCAAAATGTGTGGACAGATTTCCTTAAGAACACCAGAAAAAAGGAAGATAATTTGAATTTGGATATTCATTTGTTCTCTGTCACCAAGATGTGTAACTTATTCCTTTAAGATATGGTAAGTACTAGAAAAAAAAGTTCTCAAATACTGGCATTTCATATGTGTAATTTCTAAACAATATACCAAATTAACAAATAGATTAACAACAGAAATAAAGTGGAGGTACAGTAAAAATTTTCTTTCAAATAAATGTGATTAGTAAAGTTAAACTCTTACAGAGCACTTTTTGACAGCTTTGAACTATGTAAAGCATATCTAAAACTCAGAAGTAAGCAAAAAGAACTGGGGAGAGCCAAAATACATAATGCGAAGTCCATATTCTCTGTTCATGAAAACATTAGCAAAGTCTTCTGTCAGAAATTATTTTCATTTTACATATCATTTTAGTAAGTTCTATTTTCAAACAGTAATTTATTAAGAGAGGTAAATAACAACAAAATTCAGTGGTGAAGAACCTTATGAACTGTGATAAAATACCCAACAAACATAAAACTGAAATAAAAATCTGGGAGTATAATGACAAAAATAGTAGTCCTTAGCCACATGTGGCTACTGAGAAAATGATATGTGGCTAAAACAAATTGACAGCTGATGAAATTTAAGTTATATATTGGATAAAAACAATTTAAAAATGTAGAATATTTGTGTGTGTGTAGAACTACTAAAAATGATTAAATTACATGTGTAGTCAGGCATGGTAGTGCACACCTCTAATCCCAACACTTTGGGAGGCTGAGGCCATGAGTTTGAGGCCACCTTGGGTTACATAAATGAGTTCAAGGCCAGCCTGCACTACACAGCAAGACCATGTCTCAAAAAAAAAAAAAATTACACATGTAGCTTACATTAATAATTCTAGCATATAGCCCACAAACTGATAGCATGGCTATTATTTTTCTTTTAAGATAAAAGATGTTAATGTATGAGTTGATTTTTTTCTAAACTAAAACAGTATTCAAGCTTAATTGCAGTGTTGCCACTCTGCAATAAATGCATAGGTTTTGGGCACTCTTCTCTAAAAGGTATGCCATCACTCGTATAGCCTAATCTAGACCACTTTACATTAAGGCATAAAACCCTAAATAACACAAAAATTGTTACAGCTAATGTGTCTTGTGAGTATGCACATATGAACATGTACATTTTTCTGAGTAGATAAGTCTATAGCAGTGGTGGTGAACCTATGGCATGTGTGCCCCAGCAAGCTGTCTGTTATCAGTGAAAACTCTATAAAAGTTTCACCATCACTGGTCAACAGCTTTTATCAAATTCTCAATAGGATCCATGACCCTTAAAAACTTTGGAGCCTGTTTTAATCGGTTGATTATTAAACAAAGTGAGAATGAGGGTCGGGTGTGGTGGCTCATATCTATAATCCCAGCACTCGGGAGGCTGAGGCAAGAGAACTGCTGCAAGTTTTAGGCCAGCCTGGTCTACAAAGTGAGTTCAACGCCAGCCTAAACTGCATAGTGAAACCTGTCTCAAACAGACAAAAAAAAGGGCGGGGTGGGGGGGAACTGAGAAATGAGTCCTACAACTAATATCAGAGACCAAGAATACATGTAATTATTTTCACTATCTTGACCACACTGCAACAATTCCAACAGTTAAAACGACTTAGATCTAAAGTTAGTACCCATAAGGAATAAAATAAAGCATAAAATCAAAGGATTACACATTATCTCTCAACCTGAAAAAGGGCTAGAAAATTAACAAACACAAAAAAGTAATTTCAGTCACTAAACATTGAGTGAATATATACAAAGGTGTTCACCATACAATTCCTTCAATTTTTCAATAAATTTGAAATTTTTCATAAGAAAACTTTTAAAAAACACTTGATTTTTTTTTTTTTTTGTCTTTTTGAGACAGCATCTCACTATGCAGTTCAGGCTGGCCTTGAGCTCACTTTGCAGCCCAAGCTGGTCTCAAACTTGCAATGATCCTCCTGCCTCAGCCTCCTGAGTGCTGGGATTACAAGAGTGCACCACCACGCCCGGCCAATACTTGAGTATTTAGTACATGCCAAGCATTAAGCTAAGGCTCTGAGAATAAAACAGGTTTACGCAACTATGAAATCAAAACCTAATCAAACTACTGGACCTGGTAGCAGAGGTCTGTAATCCCAGAACTCTGGGAGGCTGAGGTAGAAGAATAGCAAGTTCAGGCCCAGCCTTGGCAACTTAGCATCTTAGTGAGACTTTGTCTCAAAATTTTTTTTTAAAAATTGTTTTTAAATGGCTGGTGATGTTAGCTCAGTGTTAAGACACTGGGGTCAATCCCCAGTACTAAAACCAAAACCAAAACCAAAGAAACAAAGCTAAAGCCAAATTAAACTGCTCTAATAAAAGAAGTTACAAATTATTGTCAAAGCACAGATTAACTTGGCTGGGAAAATGGAGGCAGTAACAGATCTAGTCATGTTTCATATAGAAGGTACTAAAAAGAGTGTTAAGTAATAAATGATGTCTGCTAGGTAAAAAGCCATTCATAGCTATTTTCTGGGTATTTTTTTAATTTTCTTAAAAGATATCTAATTTACATAATCTTAAATACCACATAGTAATTCAAGAAGAATACTGAATATAAAGAAGGAGCCAGTGAATCAACCTTAATTCTGTTAGTGATTATGTTTCTATTCAAGTTGTTTAATATTTAAGAGATTTCTTTTTGCTAAATCAGATGAAGGGCTGGGTAAAGCACAGTGGCCTAAGCGCCTGCTTGGCAAGCTTCAGGTCATCAGTTCAATCTGTGGTGCCACAAAAAAAAAAAAAAAAAAAAAAGTCTAAACCAGATGACGTTCTCAGCCTTCTACTGTATTTTTATTGTTTCAATATTAACAGCAACTTCTGAATCTGTATTTTATGCCCTGATGACTCCACATACACTCATAAGCATATTTTCAGATGCCAACTGAATACATTCACATAGATTTTTAAATTGTATTAAATGAAGCTGGGCGTGGTGGAGCATGCTTGTAATCCTAGCACTCAGGAGGCTGAAGCAGGAGGATTGTCACGAGTTTGAGGACAGCCTGGGCTACATAGCAAGACCCTGTATTAATTAATCAATCAATCAAATGTAACATTAAAACTTGAACTCATTATCACCTATTCTCTCAAGTTCTTTATCTCAAATTTAAGAGTACATTTACTTAGCACTATCAAGTACATCATGAAAATCCTTGATTTGACACTTTAAAATACATAAAATAGTTACTAATGAAACAGACATAAAAAGTACAGTATTTTGTTACTCATTACTATATATTAGCCATACTGAGAGCATGAATGCATGTAAATCAATAATAAAGTAATGCTTAAAAATTCTATAATTTTATTAAATATCTTAAATATGTTCATAAAAGTAGAAAGTACTTTGTATTGTCTATACCTTTAAAATATACAACAATCTTGAACATCTGATTTCAGAAAAAAGCCATTAGCAACAAAATAATAAGCTAATTCACATTTACAATAAAAAAAAAATTAGGTGACTGATTCCTACTTTCAAAAAGAAGACAAAACTAAGCTACACATATGCTTAACCTGCGAGAAATCCTGGGTTCAATTCCCTGCATTACATAAAAACAAAACAGAAAAAGCTAAGTTAGGCACAGGTACAGTGGTACCTATAAAACAAAACAAATAATAAGAGCCATGTTTCCAGAAACTAAGTAGTTTATTTACAGGAAGTGATTTTATTAGAAGGACAGGGGCTTAGAAAAAATATTATTATTTCTTCCCCCCAAAGAAGAGACAGAGCTGGGGATGTGGTTCAGTGTTATGGCACTTGCCTAGGATGTATGAGGCCTTGGGTTCAATTCACAACGCTGCAAAAACAACAATAACAACAACAGAGGAAACAGTAATGATTTTTGTATTATCTCCTGTGAAGAATGAAAATAGTAGTAATAATAAAGTATTATAATACTACCTCATGGTCAGACTATTATAAAAAATACTCAGAAAAAAATTATAATCCTACTATAAGTATTACAGACCAATTCTAGCTGCTTTTGTACCCCCAATGCTAACCTGTAAGAAACCAGAGGATCACGAAATTCCACACGATTATTTTTCTTCACATTACTCTCCAAAGTGGTAGCTCTAAGAGGACTACGAGATTTCTCTTTTCGTGATTTAGATTTGGAGGTTGAAGCATTACCCCAAGAATCATCCAGGTATCTACCATCTGAAGAAAAAGAAAATATATGAGTACATACAATATAAACTATGAATGCCTCTAAATTTGGTTACTATCTAAAAAATAACTGATTTATGTGTTATTTGTAGCATTTCTAGTTGGATATTACATAAGAAGACAGAAAACATTCACATTAAAGTTATTACAGTTACTTAATTTACAAAGAAAACACTATTCTCAGCTGACAACGCAAAATACAAATCTACATGTAAATTCTTTTTGTAAATAATTTTATTTTAAAGAGAAAAATTAGGTAAAACTCAACAAACTCACAGGGTAAAAAAATAATCACAGTATAAGTACAAAAATCTGACTTGCCCATCACTTAAAACACAGAATGAAAATATGCCAAAGGTAACCAAAGAAAACACATTGTGTCTATTTATGACATGATCAGTATGAATGATAATCTATCTGATTTTTTTTTTTTCAGTACTGGGAATTGAACCTACTGCTTTGTGCATGTTAGGCAAGTGCACTACTACTGAGCTATATCTCTAGTTCTTCCACTAAGTTGAATTCCTCCAAAAAATACATTTTATTAAATCGACTAAGTTTTATTTTAAAAGTAATATATCTGTGAGCTTAAAAAACAAACTGACACAGAAAACCTCAAATACTCAAAACAAAATCCTCATTACAAAGAAATGAAAACTCACTGTCAAAAGGAATGGTATGGTGCTAAGGTTCCTAAACTGAATCATCTAGTCACTTGAATATGAGACTGCTTCATAACTACTTCTCAGTACCAAAGGAAGAAAATTAAATGCTGGGACTATTAAAATGATTAAGATACTGTATGTACAGAAACAATTCCCCAATATGAATGTAATTACAATATTATGAATCACATATACACGAATAAAAAAGAAACAAAAATCTAACATCAAAAATGTGTATTTTGGGGGTTGGGGATGTGGCTCAGTGGTAGAGCTCTTGCCTTGCACACATGAGGCCCGAGGTTTGATCCCCAGCACCATTAAATAAATAAATTAATTAATTAATTAATTTGTATTTTTATCTCTGAAAGAACCTCATACATACCTTTTCTACTTATCTTTCGGGTAGCACTTGCAAAAGACTTCTTGACATCCATGACAGAATCAAACACAGTTGTACTTGAAGGGGCTACTTCTAATTTGTTTTCAATGTGTCTCAGCTAAAATTTAAATACCATACATATAAGTTAATTCTGTAAATAATCCAGTTACCATCGGTTTACATGGTCATTTAAACTATATTACCCAAAATCTTTCCCCAAAGTAAAAAAATCTTGGGAATAGTTTCTTCTTAGCCTTGTCACTGTTTATGTCACCTATTATTACACTTTAGACATAATGATGCCCAAATTTGAACAAAATACGAAGAAAAAGATTATGAAGACTATCAAAGATTTCTATTCCTCATGTTGAACCATGTTTTTAATTGCTGAGTTTCTTAAAACATTAAATTACCTGACTTTTATATATATATGTATTTTCTACATTTTACATGCAAAAATGAGAAAAGAATGATTGAGATGGCTAAATTTATGACTACTCAGTCACAATTTTTATAGTTTCATGTCTGTGAAGTAAGTTTCGTAACAAAAACAAGATTTAACAGGATAGATAGAATTTAAGCAGGTTTCACATACTCATTGCAATGTAAGTCAACTTTTGATAGAACAATCAGTATTTTCAATTTTCTTAAAAAAGCATTTTCTCCTGAATAGTACAGTAATGTATACTTACAGAATACCTGAAAACAAAATATATATTTAAAATATATTATTTATATACACATATAATAAAATTAAAACTACTGAAACTCTACTATACAGAAATACTTTGGCTGGGGTTGGTACATGCTTGTAATCTCAGCTACTCAAGAGGAAGAGGCAGGAAATTCACAAGTTTGAGGCTAGCCTGAACAATTTAGCAAGACCTTGTCTCAAATTTAAAAGGCCTGGGGGGTTGTAGCTAGGTGAGAGAACACTAGCATGGGTGTTGCTCCAGGTTCGATCCCCAGCACCATGAAAAAAATAAAATAAACATTATATACCGTCATGATTCATCATTCAGATTTTTTCAGAGTAATACATTCAAAAAACTGAAATAATCCTACATAGTAATATTTCTCTGTCTTTTTCCTGTACTGATTATTATGGGTCCTTTACAAATTCTTCAAAAACATCCCATAGCTTTGAAAAACAACTATGTACATACAGTTTAGTTATAAATTAGCTTAGAACTAAATCAAATTGAGGAATAAAAACTATTCCTATATTATAGATGCATTACATAAAAGAGACAGAATGTACACTGCTTATTTACAGAGCCAAAACTTGATCCTGCATTGGGACCAAATCTAAGTGTAACGATTTTTCTAAATTCATTTTCAAAAGAGGCCTAAAGATTAGCGGACAGAAAGTACCATAAAAATACTCACACAGTAAAGAAACAAGTATTTTAAATCAGGTGGTATACAAAAGAAAACAAAAAAAGGGCATATTAAAAGACAGTTCACCCAGAAAACAAATAAAAAAGCAGTATCTCCATTTGAAGGGACTAAATACTACTTGTCAAATTTGGATTCCTGAAATCAAGATAAGATCAAGCAGAACACAAATGGGAACAAGTTACCCACAGTCATTATTCTTCACTAGTATGAAAGAAAACAGTTACCTCCACACTCAAAAGAAGAGGTAACTTACTAACCATTCAAAGCTTCAAGAAAAGCTAGTTCCTTTTACTGCCTTCCTGGCAATGAGCCTTCTACACAGACACAGGCCCATCATTACTAAATTCATTCAACAAAATCTTCATTTTGACATAACCAAATAAACAAATCTATTAGAGGTGAATAAATTACACAAGTTTATTTTATTATTTTACATGCAATAATATTAGCGCCCTTGATACTTAAAGTAGTGTCATTTTTATACCTTTACTATTTAATAGTTATGTTCATTTTGTAATGTATGTCATTTCTTACCAAAATGCTTATTTTCTGTTCAAAAAAGTGCTAAGAAAAATTTTAACCTAATCAGGAAATTAATCTTAAAACAGAAGTAAATGGAAATTAGAACAACTTACAGCAGCCTTAGTCTGAGAAAGTGCATCCCATGTTGTAGTTACATCTGCTGGGATAAAGTGATATTTACTGAATCAGAATCTCTGAGGTAGATCTCAGAATACAATTTTAGTAAGCTCCCAAATGCATTCAAAGGTTCAAATCACTTTATTAGGCAGAACTCTTCTTCAGCAAACATTTCACTATATTAAACCAAAATACACTTTTTTTCTGTAATTACCATCTAACAAAGCTAAGATTCCTACCAAATAGAGTTAAATAGGCGCTGACATTATTACTCCTTAGGACAACCAGATTGACACTTCCACCTAAACATATTGCAGATATGTCCAAAAATAAGCAGTATCCTCCGTTTACTCCAATGAAGTAAACAAATACAAATTTTTGTACTGTTCTGTATTTGACATTACAATGTGAAAACAATAAACAAACTACTTCAGACTTCAATCTACCTAAACAAAAGTAAAATCTATTTAGTCTTTCAGATAACAGCCTTTCAAATAGTTTAAGGCTACGTATTTCCCAGGAGTCATCCTTTTCCAGGACATTTTCATTTCCCTCAAATACTTCCCTATATGATTTAACTTCCAAGTTCCTCACAAATCCAATAATCTCCTTCCAGATGTACTTCAGTTTGTAAACTCCTTTAAAATATATTGTACTGGGCTGGGGATCTAGCTCAGCGGTCTAAGCGCCTGCCCGGCAAGCATAAGGTCGTGAGTTCAATCCCCCCGGTGCCGCCAAAAAAAAAAAAAAAATATATATATATATATATATATATATATATATATAGTACTTTAAAGTTATCACTAATGCATGATTTAAAAAGGAGTTCAATGAGACTATTATCTTTGTTATATATGCATTACAGGTCTATTCTTAAGAGCTATATTATACTATTTATTGTCAATAAATTGGAATTTGTGAAAAGCTATATAAAATTAATTTTACATGGACTTGTTTTGTTTTGTTTTCGTACCAGGGATTGAACTCACAACCTTGAACTTGCCAGGCAGGCACTGTGCTTCCCCAGCCCTACTATTAATGTTCATTTTAAAAAAGGATTTTTTCTTTATAAAACAATTTAACATAGGATGCCTTTGAAAGTAAGGTACCTTGTATATTCAAATTTAAAATTATTTAATCTGCTTTTCCTAAATCAAAGCATGTGCATAGTTTTCATATGATCTAAAGGATTAACTTAAAAAAAAAAAAAAACCCAAAAATGCAGTACCTTACCTTGAACAGTATCCTTGCTTTGAGAGTTCCTCGGATTTGATAAAGGCACCTCTTTTGATTTACTGCTCCTCATCCTGCCAATTTACCTGCAATCATATTATCACCATTCACTGAACTTCAATATTATAACATAGGTATTTTTTTTCAAATCCATTTTACTCAAGGATAAAAAGAAAAAAAAAAAAGAAAGAAAGAAAAATAGGTAAAGAAAATGGCCTGACTTACTTGCCCCTCAAAAAAATCAGCAAAAGATTTTGTCATCTCTAAAATGTATCTGTATAGTTTCTCATAACCAAATAAGCCATTAAATGTTATGTCATCATCAGCTCATATCCATTAGGATGACTAATATTAAAAAAACAGAAAATAACAAGTGCTGGTATAGAAAAACTGAAGCCCTGAACAGTACTGGTAGGAATGTATATTGGTACAGTCACTATGGAAAATGTTATGGCAGTTCTTAATAAATTAAAAACAGAATTACTGTAAGTTCCAGTAATTCCACTTCTGGGTATATACCCAAAAAACCTGAAAGTAGAGTCTTAAAGAGATTTACATATCCACGTCCATAGTAGCATTATTCACACTAGCTAAATGGAAGCAGCTAAAGTGTCCACCAACATATAAGTAAGTAAGCAAAATGTTTATATACATAATGGAATATTATCCAGCCTTCATAGCAAGGAAATTCTGACATATGCTACAATAAGGATAAATCTTAAAGATATTATGTTAAGTGAAATAACCAAGTCACAAAAAGACAAACACTATATGATTTCATTTATATGGGGTACTTAGTCAAAATCACAGAGGGAAAATAGAATTGTGGTTACCAGGAGCTAGGAGGAAGGGGGAATAGGAAGTTACTGATTAGTGGGTAAAGAGTTTCAGTTTTGGAAAAAAAAAAAAAATTTTTTTTTTGAGACCAGGACTCGCTAGGTAGGTAGTCCAGGTTGGCCTCAGACTCACAGCAATCCTCCTGCCTCAGCCTCCCAAGGGCTGGGATTACAGGTATGGACCACCTCACTGGGCTTTTGCAAAATTTTACAAGAACTCTGAAGATAGATGGTGGCAATGGCTGCACAATAAAATGAACGTATGTAGTACTAATGAGCTACACTTAAAAGATGCTTAAGAGGGGCTCAGCATGTCAGCAATACAGCAGTTGCCTTACATATGCAAGATTCTGGTTTTCATCCCCAGCACAGCAATCAATAAATGATTAAGAAGCCAGATGCAAAAGCTCAAGCCTATGAGCCCAATAATCAGAAGACCAAGGCAGGAAGATCAGCTGACCCTAAGAGTTTCAGGCAAGTCTGTGCAATATAAGACCTGATTTTAAAGGAGGAGGAGGCAGAGGAGGTGGAAAGAAATGGGGAAGGGAGAAGGGAGAGAAGGCAACAATGATGGAGTAGGTTTAGATGATGAATTTCACTGATCTCTGTATATTACAATATAAAGAGGAAAAGAGAGACTATATCATGACTCAAAAGGACATAATATACTTATGCTCAGAAAGCTTGATGATGACAGTCATATTTGTCCATGGAGACAGATTATTCTGTTCTAACAGTCACAGGGTTGGGGTTGCAGTTCAGTGGTAGAGCATATATTTACCATTCATAATGCCTTGTATTTAATTTCTAGCACCAAAACCAGAAGAAAACAAAATTATATAACAGCAACAAAGAAAGCTTGGAAACTTTTTTTCATCCCTCCTCCAAAACCCTAGGACAACCATTAAGATATTCTGCATATTCTAATTTTCTTTTTCTTATTGTAATGACTAAAATCCATTTTATGTCCTGCTTTACTTAACTGGTACACATTTGTTATAGTTTTAAAATATATTTTTAAAAGCCAAGTGTGGTGGCACATGCCTTTAATCTCAATACTTAGAAGGCTGAGGTAGGAGGATTGCAAGTTCAAAGCCAACCGTGGCTATATAGTGACTTCGAGGCCAGCCTGAACTACACAGTGAAACTCTAACTTAGAAAAAAAAATATATATATATATAATTTTATAATTTTTTCTTTAAGAATGGAGCTTAGTTTTTCTTCTACTGAGTACAGGTTAGACTTAGTGACTCACTTTTAGCTAACATTAAAAGTGGTTGGAATGAGAAGTTAAGATTTCTGCAACTAGGCAGTAAAACGCATTCTTTCCACTCCAACTCAAGGATCCAGTTGTTGTGGTTTGGTTCAAAAATTTTCCCCAAAATGTTAGTGTGTAAGACGTATGGCTTTTTGGAAGGTGACTGGAGTACTGGCCTCACAGGTAGATTAATCTATTCATAAGTTCATAAAAATGTGCTATTAGAAGGTGGGGTCTAGTTAGTGGAATAGGGTCACTTCAGGTGTGCCCCTGAAGAGTGTATCTTGTAGCCAGGCCTTCCTTCTCTCTGAGTGTCCTGGTCTTGAGGTGGGTAGCTTTCCTCTACTATGTGGTTTATGCCTCAAGGTCAGCTGATTATGGACTGAAACCTCTGAAATTGTGAACCCAAACAAACTTTTTTCTCCATTAAGTTGTGTATGTCAGATATTTTTTCCAGCAACAGGAAGTTGACAAATACTTATGTCATGAGAAGAGTCAAGTTGTCCTATGAAGAGATCATCTGGCAAAGAACTGAGGCTTTTTGCCTACAACTACTGAGTGAGCACTCCAGGAAACAGATCTTCCTGCCCAATTCGTCAGATGACTACAGCCCTATTTGACATTGTGACTGTAATCTCATGAGACCTTGAATCAAAATCACCCAGATAAACTATTCCTGAATTCTTGACCTACAGAAAGTGAGATAACAAATGTCTACTGTCTTTAATGTTTAAATGTGTTCAATGTTTAAATTTTAAAGAACAAGGAGGAAGAGAAGGTGGAAAGAAAGGGGGAGGAGAGGGGAAGGGAGAGAAGGCAACAATAAGGGTGCGAGGTTATTAGATAAATAATGCATTATGATATCTCATTTCTCTATTAGAAATAACAATGAAATGAATATACTTGTACATAAGTTTTGTTTGTTTTAACTTGGATTTTTATCTAGAACAGGATTTGTAAAGTGTGTTAAAACTGGACTAAAGAATGTGAAGGACATGCTGCTCTTAAAATTCAATGTCAAACTATTTTTTAAAATACATAGCAATAGAAGAGCCTACCAACTTCATTAACAACTTTACTAGTGAACATTAAGATTTTTCTTTTTCTTTCTTTCTTTCTTTTTTTTTTTTGTGTGTGTGTGTGTGGTTTTTCGAGACAGGGTCTCGCTATGTAGTTCAGGCTGGTCATGAGTTCACTTTGTAGCCCAGGCTGGCCTCAAACTAGAAAAGATCCTCCTGCCTCAGCCTCCCCCTCCTACCTCAGCCTCCCCCTCCCGAGTGCTGGGATTACAGGCATGAGCCATCACACCCAGTTCCATAGATTTTTCTTTACTTTTGCTGATTTAACAGGAAGAAGAGTTGCACTGATTTGAATTTAGTAAAGCTAGTAGGATTAAATTTCTGCCACAGATTCTAATCTTAGTTTCTCCTCTACCCTGAATACTAGGTATTAAACCTAGGACCTTCACATTGAGCTACATCCCTGTCCTTTAATTTTTTTCTTTATTTTCAGAAAGTGTCTTACTAAATTAGCCAGGCCTGGTGGCACATGCCTGTAATCCCAGCACTCAGGAGGCTGAGACAGGAGGATGGTTGTGAGTTCAAGACCAGCCTGGGCTACAAAGTGAGCTCAAGACCAGCCTGAATGGCATAGTGAGACCCTGTCTCAAAAAGACAAGGGGCAGGGATCTAGCTCAGCGGCCTAAGCACCTGCCTGGCAAGTGCGAAGTTGTGAGTTCAATTCCTGGTGCCACAAAAAAAAGAAAAAGAAAAAGAAAGTGTCTTACTAAGTTATCAGTTACTAAGTTGTGTTAAGACTTCTGATTCTACTGCCTCAACTTCCCAGAGTGCTGGGAGTACAAGTGTGCATCACCATCTGGCTCTAATCTTAGTTCTTTACTGGTAAAGTGTCTTTTCTCATCCTTTGACCAATTACCTACCAGGATATTGATATTTTCTTACTAATTTAATGAATGGTTTACATTATAGAAATAGTAAACTTTTGTCATATGTGATAAAACTTATTTTCTCCAATTAGTTGTCTGCATAGTAAGTGCAATACACTGAATATTAAAGATCCCAATTTAAGAAAGGAAATCCTGAAGGGAGCTAAAGATGGCGGAACAATAAGCAGCAGAGTAAACAGTCTCTCTGGGAGAAAGGGTTCAGATGCTGGAATATAACATCATGGAGAGGACAAGAAGGAAGGAACTCGGTCCCCTGAACCAAGGAAGAATCTAAACTATGACTCGAAGCCCACAAAGAG
Source organism: Cuniculus paca (assembly GCA_004365215.1). Taxonomy (NCBI): domain Eukaryota; kingdom Metazoa; phylum Chordata; class Mammalia; order Rodentia; family Cuniculidae; genus Cuniculus; species Cuniculus paca. The sequence continues at coordinate 853 of RJWT010029092.1, read as the reverse complement.
AATAAAAAGAATTTAAACGAAGAAGACGGTGGTGGCTGGCAGCGCCTCAGCCTTCAGCCGGATTCACCCGGCCAGAAGACCTGCTGAGCCTGGAGACGCGCGGTCGCGGTTGCCGTCATGGTCGCAGCTGCGGTCAACCCCGGAGGTCTCTGTGGAGAGGCGGAGGAGTGAAGGAGAGCTGAGGCCGTGGAGATCTGTGCTGGCAGTGGGTGAGTCTTTGGAATTCCACCCCACCCCCACCCCACGGGAGAGAGTGATCGGCGGGGCTCCATCTTGGAGTCGGGCAGGTTGCGCCCTCTTGGGGCCAACACGGCTAACTACTGGCGTCAGCACCAGGTTGTGGGCAGACCGTGGAAGTTGACTGAAGGAAGCCAGGGGAAAAAAAAAAAAAAAACAGTCATTTGGGAGCTCCAGGTTGTGGGGAGACCTGTGGAAGCTGATTGGTTGGAGATCGGCTCCCTCGCGTGTTTCAGACAATATCGCTAAACAGCGTAGATTCCCAGGGCCTGACCAGGTCTGCTCCCGTGCAAACCCCAGGTGGCTTGGTCCCCAGTTCAGTGCAGAGACTCAGGCACCCAACATCGGATATACTTAGCCAGCACTGGCTAGAAAACACAAACAGCCTAGCTTCAGAGAAGTTGTGGCCAGTGCTGAGGTGCCTGGGACCACACTACTCAGGGGTAGAAGAAATCAGAAATATGCCAAGACAAACAGGGAGAGGGCAATCTCTGGCATCCAACCCAAGCAGCGCAATTCCACAAGAGGAAAACATGGAGATCGAGAATTGCACACCTGAGATGTCTGAAGTCCTCTCAATTGCAGTGAAGAAACAACTTCAGGAAGCTATAAGAGA
>RJWT010029091.1:0-15023 GCA_004365215.1 Cuniculus paca | reverse complement strand
TTTCATACATTGACAAAAATCTACTGCAGAACCCAGGCTCTGTGTCTGAAAGCTAAACAAATTCCTGGCTCAGGCACTAAAGAGGCTGAAGGAAAATTGGAGGAGATGAAGCAACGGCAGCCCAGATGCTGCTTCACGCCAACACAGTGAGTTGGCAGGCAGATCGGGGGGATGCGTGTGAGCTGCAGTGGCTGATGCTTGCCTGTCACCCTCCACATAGCCTGAGGATCTCCCCTGTGGCCCATGCTGTCCATAAACATGCGAGGAGGGGGAATCTGGGAGATGTAGCTTAGCCTAGCCCTCACTAACACTTGCAAAGCCATGGCAGGCACACCGAGGTACTCAGTGCATCTGGATGACTGGAAAGAAGGAAGGAAGGGAGGGAAAGCGAGGAATAAAAGGTAAGGCCACCAACACTGTTCTTAGAGGCATGCTGTTCTGAGCTCAGCATCTGATTCACCCTCAAATGTCCTGATTTGCATTGGTTTTGCCACACTTTTTGCCTCTTTCCTCCCACTCCAGGGGAGCATGTGACTCTCAGATTTTTCTCATGAGACCACACTAAAACAAAAGACAAACTGGAGTATCAGTGAGCACCAAGGTTCAGCCCTCAGATAGGGTTAGGGTGCATTTGCCTTTGTACAGGGCTAAAATCCAAGAGGTGAGTGGTGGGCTTCAAGCCTGAGCCAGCCAGCTAAGGAGCCTCACAGACCCTCCCAGCACTATGGGGTTTCTGGCACTGCTTCTGTGCACACGCTCTTCCCATATGCACTTCTCAGCGCCAAGCATGCAGGCAGTCGGCCACCACATGCTAATGAGAGTCACAAAATAAAAGGCCTGCAGCCAACATCCAGTCTCTTCCTGCAGAGTAGATCCTACATAGGTTGTTCTAAGTTTTGCAATGGTCAAGGTTATGATCTAGACCCAGGGGATTTGACCAATGGATTCTGTTGATTCCCAACACTCCCCACTTACAATCATAACTAGAGGACATCATGTACTTTTAGGTTTCTCTCATTGCTCCTAGCGAAACATCCCTGCATTTCCAATGTCCAGTGATCTACAGGCATAGTTAGATCACTGTGGGGAAATGCCCTGAAGCAATAAAAAGAGACCTTGGATATTCACATGCATAAAGCACAACTAGCTGACACCTCGTCATTCTTCAAGATCCAATTCCAAGGCAATATACTTACCTACCCTCTACAATCTCCTTTTTCCCAGGCAGCATTACAAGTTCCATGCATTATTATATAATAATAAAGATGAACATGATGAAAGTAGGAGAATATAGGCCATGGACATTTGCAAGATGTTAAACCACAAGCTACGTACTTCTTGTCTAGATTCTTACTTAATCCTTTCAAGAAGGAATGTATGAGCTAGACCCCAATCTCTGCATTGTATGGATATGGAAAAGGAGGCTCAAACCAATTAAATAAGTTGAAATTCACACAGTTGGTACAAGGGACAAAACCCCTGGCCTCTGCTCCTGAAATAGGGCAGCAAGAGTGACTGTCTTGGTGCAGACTAGATTTTCACTGAGGATTGGAAAAGTCACACTCCCTAATGAGAGACGATGTGGAGACTATAGATCCTCCAAGATCCAGAAAGCCAGCCCAGTTGGTAACATCCTTGTAAAAGACTCTGATAAATAAATAAGCAAACCATCCAGCTTGTCTTCCCCTCTGCCATGAGATGAAACAGCTAGCAAACTCAATCCGATGGCCAGTTTTGCTGTCTGTGGCCTTGCAACATTTGAAAAAGGGAATTTTTGTTGAATGTTTCTCTGCGAGGGCCTGGCAGCGAAAGATGCGAGCTTGGTCTGAATGTTTCATGCTGGTGGGTAAAAATACTTTGGGAAAAAATTTTGTATTTTTTTTTTATTTTGAGGTCTCATCTTTAACTTCCCTATGGGTCTTTGACAAAAACCTCAGGGAATTCTATAGAGTGCGTGTTGTCAGTATTTTAATCAGCTTCAGCTGTCAAAACTCTTGTAACCCGCCTCTTCTATTTAAAATGTGTCTTCTAGGCATAAAATAATTAAAGGTGCAGGGCGGTACAGTAGGCTCAGAGCCACTACAATGTGACAAAACCCTATGGATAAAAGGTATTATTTCAGGAAGTTTTAAATATAAATTTTGTTTTGTCAGAAGGCTTCAGGGCACACATTTTCTATACTGTCAGGCTTGATAGTAACAATATTTATATTTCAAATAAAAAGATTAAATTGCAGTCTTACGTGTTTCTGGTTTTCGTCAATTTTTTTTACTAGTTTATCATAGTGCTGCATCTTACTATGTCATCAGACTTTTTTTTTTTGGCTGACAAACTTTTATTTTATTGAAATATTATGTCTTTTACTGTCAATCTCAGGGTTGAAATAATGAAAGCAGACATCCCAGTCACTTGGGTTTGGTTGTTTTACAAACAAATGTCTTGCTTTGCACCTTGTTGAAGGTCTTGCAAAAGAAATGCAAAACAAGGAACCCTAGCCAAAAAAATAAATACTACAGAGTGCTGCACTTAGCACGATGTTCGAGGCAGCTTTGAGATTCTCACGTGGAGCCGCATGTGTGCTTTGTCATCTCTGTGTAGGAAAACAAACAGGGCCCAGGACCCTTCTTGCAAGGGCTCTGCGGCTGCTTTGTGTCATACCTCGTTAGCTGCCGAGTTGCCTGAGTCTCCAAAGAGAAGGGTTCTGAGTTGATGTATTCCTCAGATTCTGAGCTGGCTGTGTCAACCTCCAATGTCACCTTTGACAGAGCAGTTCGGGGCGACATGAAGCTGACTGTCTGGTACACCTGTTGGGGCACAGCTTAACAATGACTGGGGACTCTGGGCTGAAACAGAGGGAGAGTCCAGACCTTCTGATTGCAACTTCCACTTTCCTTCTCCTCCTTCCCACTTGGCATGTTTCTCTACTGAGGAGAATCCACCAGCTGACCAGAACTCTTTTCCCCTCCCCTCAGGTGTGAGACCTTTGCCATCACGAAACCCCAAAGGGAGGAACCCCATCTCTGAAATGGAAAATCATACACAGGCAGGAGCGAGTCCCTTCATGCTCTGGCAGACACCACTAGTGGATCTCAACACTCACTCTACCAGAGGTTTCCTTAGAATCCCTTCCATCAAGGTTCCCTAAGTAGCCACAGCCAGCCTGCCAACCGAGATCATAGCCCATCTTAGCTTTGCCGGCTCCTTCTGCAGGACAGGAGTGACATTTATTTTAAGGGTACTGTAGTTCTCTGCCCCAAATGAATCAGTTCAACCACACTGTAATTAACAAAGTATTTTCTTTCTTACCTCCTACCCTCCTCTGTTCCTTCCCTTCTCCTTCTTCCTCTGCTCCTCTTCCTTCCTCTCTCTGTCTCTCTGTCTCTTTCTGTCTCTCTGTCTCTGTCTCTCTCCATCTCTGTCTCTGTCTGTCTGTCTGTCTGTCTGTCTGTCTCAACTCTCTTTCCAGCACTGGACATTAAGCCCAGGCCCTTTGCACTGAGCTACCTCCCCAATCCCCTTTTATTTTAATTTTGAGTCAGAATTTCACAAAGTAGCTAAGTTGCTAGGCCTGGGCTCAAACGTGCACTCTTCCTGCTTCAGCCTTTTAGCATGCTGAGATTACAAAGCTTGTGCCACCACACCTGGCTTATGAAATCCTTTCATATCTTGACTTAATTGTGGTCAACTCCATCTTGTTAGAGTGAAAACCAGTACTTGAGGAAATTAACTAACTTGTCCCAAGACATGGTTGCCAAGTGACAGACTGGGTTTCCCAATTCAGTATCCTAATCAAGAGATTTTGACATCTTTGTATTAAAGAAAAGAAAGGAAAAATGAAAGCTACTTAAAACAGGTATGAAAAACCAGCTGGGGAACTGGACTGGTCTCCACTTATAAAGTGTGAGGCTAGTCTTTTCTAGAATTGGGATTCAGCCCTAAGAAGCTGTGGATGCAGTTCGTTTTCCTGAAGAGGTTAAAGAGCAAAACGGTACCCTTGTCATCCTCTTTGTCTTACTGACAATTGAAATAAAATATTTTGCTAATAGGAAGTTGGTGCTATCTTGAAGAAAACAAGAGACATTATGGTAGCTGTTCGTGATTCCTTACTGTCTGGTTTGAAAGCCTGTTATGCTTTCATTCTTTTGTTTTGATTGGTGCTGTACTATTCAGTTTTGTTTGAGTTTATTGTGTGTGAAGGTATGAACAACTATTTTGAAGAAAACAAGAGACACAATGGTAGCCATTGATTTCCTGTTGTCTTGTTTTGAAGTCCTATATTGCTTGTTCTGTTCTGATCTGCTTTGTTGTGTTCTACTGTTTTATTTTTGTTCTGTTTTATTCTCTTTAAAATAAAAAAAGGAAGTTGGTGCCTCCCATATCCATAATGACATTATTCTCAAAATGTGACTGTTGTTTTAAAAATAGCGACCACCTTATACTCTGACAGAACTTAACATCTATGAAGGTTTCTCAGGAGCCAGGCACTTTGCTCTCAGTTTGCCTTGTATTATTGAATTTGCCTTCCATGGCCAACTCTAAGATAGGGGCTACCCTTACTCTCCTTGGAAAGAAAGACTGGAACAGCCAATGGGACTTGCCCTTATCAGTCCAGATAGATGCAGGACAGAGGTAAAATCTGCACCTCCCTGCATTAATCTAAATCTCTTCACGATGATACCTCATATTGTAGATGGGTCTCATGATTTATACTTTTCCAATAAAGACATTGAGATGTAGAGAATGAAGAAAATCATCACAGATTATATAGTCAGGACCTCAATGACAAGAGCTAGTCTAAAATATAGACAGGTCTCAAACTGTGATGGAGGTGGATGTAGGATGGAAAAGATAGAGAAGTAAAGGCTGAGTGTGTGTGATGGTAAGAAGGTGGGCACACTCTCCTTGATGGAGTGGAGGCTCATGGATCAAGTAGGAAGAAGATCAGGTAAGCTTGATAGTTCTACATGTTGTTACACCTTGTGCTCATACTGGCAGAATATCTGGAAAACAGGAGGTCATTTGAGACAGAATACTATATGAAGACAGTGGTAAAGTCCTCTGCCACACTAACTAGTCCTAAAGAAAACTCATACCTTCAGATTTGTGGGCACCCATATCCTTCTTCAAGAACCAATTCACCCTGAAAATTAATGCTGATTGTTGCTAAATACAGTACTTCCAAGAGGAAAAATGGAAATGTTTGTGAGTATAATATTCCTTCTTTCTTGTAGTTTACTCTTCATATTTGGTCTCCAATATTCCCCTGTTACATTTAGCTCCCAAAGGGGCTGAAGGAAATTAGAAGACAGGAAGAAAATGATAAGAGAATGTGTTTCTTAAAGTCTATTCCAGTAACCCAGAATGTAACAGAGTAAACATAATAAATGGCCATATGTCAGAACTGAGGAAAATAAACAACACAGAAAAGGTATACAGCAAATCAAAGTGGGAAGGAGGGAAGCAAAACACCTATTCTAATTAACTCGGTGGCTTAAAACAAAACTCTTTTATTGTTTCTCACGCTTCCAGGTTGACTAGGGCTCTGCCGGATGGCTCTTCTGATGATATCACTTGGGGTCTTCCATTTGGTCCTAGTCAGATAGTGGCTGGGGAGACAGTGGTTAAAAAGGCTCCCTTCACCTGCATAGTATCTCAGCAAGGATGGCTGGAAGGCTGGGCTGAGCTGGGCTTTGACATGGTTGAGATTCACACTGTATGGCTTCACACTTCATATGGCTTCTCCACATGGTGTCCACATGGTGTCCCCATCAAGGTTGCCCAGCATCGTCCATGGCAGTTTAGAGCTCTTGGAAGCACAACAATGAAAGCTGTCATGGAGTCCTTGCTGTGACACTCTGTAAGTGAAATTGAAGTCAGGAGCAGCCCAGATTCCACCTGGGAGGCCACTACACCAGGCCCCCAGTAGCAGGAGGTGAAGTCTGTGGGGGTCTGACTAACAGAAGACCTGATTCCAATCTGGTTTCTAACATCAGTTCAAAGGTGATCTTTTTGCTTTTGATTTAAAGCCCTTGTTCTTTAACGTAACTTTCAGAAACTCTCACATCTGGCCTTAGGCTACTCAGTATCAGGCTGCCATGCTCTCTCAGTGCATGCAATTGCATGTCTCTAAAGCATCATTTTCCTAAGTACCTCATTGTCACTTATCCTATTCAGTTCCTACTTACACTGGAAAAGACAGTTCTTATGATTCTTACTGTCCATCCATGACAATGTGAGAATGACCCATTTTATCCCTTGGGTTTTTATAGGGTCATGAAATGATGAAGGTGGAAGAGAAGATGGAATAAAAGGAAGAGCAGGCCATTTCATGAATCGTGGGCAGAAGTCAGGTGTGATAGTTTGAACCAGTGATCAGATAAGCATAGGCTTAAGGATTCTGGAAGCTTTTTCATGCACACACACACACACACACACACACACAATATGATAGAAACTTGGACTCAGTCATTCTTGGAGAAAGCTTTTACCCTCTTTGTCTAAACTGTACTGACTCTTTGGAAATCTGTTGATAATATCATCTATTTAAATATATATTTCTAGAGCAATTTTCAGCAGGTAAACTCTGTATGCTGTTTGCATGTCATCTGTCAACTGCACATGTCAAGGGCAGCAAAAATACTGGCTAAATGTGACTCATCCAATCCACTTGGCATGTTAGATGCTTATCTCCTTTCATCTTTATGTCTTCAGGTATTCAGGGGCAAAGAACAATTTTAGACAAAGGGAAAAGGAGGTTTCAGTGGAAAGTTACAGAGGGCTACAGTAAAGGGGAAGAAGAGAATCTCACAATGGATGGGAACTGGGACTGTATATTGTCAATGGAAATGTTTTAGTCAGCTTTCTTGTCACCAAGGTACAATACCTGACACCCTCAACTTAGAGGAGAGGTTCAGGAGATAGTTTAATCTGGCTCAGGAATTGGGTGTTTCAGTCCACAGTCAGCAGTGTCCAAGGCAGAAATACCACGGCAGGAGGGCCTGGAAGACCAAAGCTGCTTAGTTCATGGTGGTCAGGAAGCAGAGCAGGGGAACAGTGCCAGAGGGGAAGGGGCAAGGGATCAGACATAGACCCCAAAGTCACACTTCCTTGACTCACTCAGATATGTTGAGAGTGCGCTCTGTCTATCCTGGGTGGTTCCAAAGAGTACCCATGTAGGCACTTAGCCCTAACCAAGAAAGGGCCACCTTTTGGAGTCACACCTGTTTTTGTGTCTGATTCTGTACATGTCTCCTCAATGCCTTCCTTCACCATGTGACATGTGGTCCAAATGCCACAACTTCAGACTCCAAATTTTTATGTACCAATTCCATATTCGAAGGGGGAGGATCTGATTAGTCCAGACAGTCACCAAATACTTCTTTCTGGGTCCAGTGGTCACCTGGGGTCCAAATGGGCATACCATTTTGGTAAGGACTGGGGACTTCATTTGAAACCACTGGTTCAGAGTCCCTTTCTTATGTCATGAGAGAGGTGTATTCTCAGATAAGAGCATGTGGGATGGATGGGAGCATCGTAAAGTGCTGACTAAGCCTTGTCACTCTTTGGTAGAGAAGAAAATGAAGCCTCAGAAACTTTGCAGGATGGAGGGTAAACTCTTGGTCACGCCTTGAATTTAACAAGTTGGTCATGCTAATAAGCCATTAGCCAGTATCTACTTCTGTAAGGTGATGCAATTATTTCTAAATACCAGCTTTTTTGTAGTCAGAGAGGGTGCCATGGTCCTGACACAGGCCACAGCCCATTGATTTCAGTGTTGACAGATCAGGGGTATGCCCAGAGCGCAACATACAACCAAAGGCACACCCTAAACTCCTGTGGGGCCATTGCTAACCTCTAGTTTCATAACCAGAAAGGTATGGGGATAAAAGTCATTAGAAACTATTTGAAAAAGCAGTTTTTAAAGAGATGATTAATAGACCTGAAATTACTGGGAAAGAAGGGTTTGATTATCAAGAGCCAAAGGAGTCATTCTTAAGCTTGGATAGTAACATGTCCTCAGGCAGTTTTCAAAGTTTTCCTCCATTTAGAAAAGTATGGCAGAGACCATCATAGTTCACCTCAACTCAAGGTTTCACTGAGAAACTCAAATAGACTATGTTTTTTTTTTAAAAAAGGCAAATTAATATTCTAATTGTGTGAAATCATAAAATGGGTATTTATTTTGTGGATGTATCCCATTAAAATGAGTGGAATGTGAGAGATATGAGGGGACTCACCAAAGTACAGAGAAAATAGGACCATCTGTAAAACTGCAACTGAGCGAATGTCTTGGGTTCAATCCCCAGTACCTCAAAAACAAAACAAAAATTTAAAATCAAGCCTGTAGCCAAGCTATTTAACAGAAACTGAAACAGTCCTAGTAGACTCCTAGGACTGGGTTAAAGTAGGCTAGCTCTAGTCAGAAGAGGAGTGGTCAAAATATTTGTCCAATTACAGGTCATTTGTAATCAGTTTCCCTGGACTTGCCCAAAAGGGAAACATACTAAGTTAGAGTCTTCCTTAGTGGAAAAGTAAAAATAGGGTAAGTTTGAAGAAAGAGGTAAAAGTTTGCCTTGCACTAAAGTCATGCTTAAAAAGGAGGAATTTATCTTCCTATTAGGGGCTCTTAGTTATAGGAAGAATAATGCCTACAGTGTAGAAAATTAGCATACAAAGTGAAGATGCGGGGTTTTTTGGGGGAAGAGAACCAACAAGGATGAATGAGATAGGGAACAATATGCTCAAATCCAAATCTACACATGGACTGTTATTGACAATATGGGCAAATTAATAAAAAAAAAACTTGCTGGTTTGATGATAAGGAAGCTGTCATTTTCCTTGCTGAGACTGGCATGCCTCATGACATCTGTATAATTGATGTCTGTTCAGTAATACCCAGATCTGTCCCAGAATCTGTGCAAGAATATCTGATAGTTGCATCAAACTTAAAAGTGAAATGCAGAGAGGAGAGTGTCCAGATGGTCACAGATGTTTTCAGATAAAATAAGATGAAAAAAATTATTGAAAGCTGTTTCACAGTTGTCATATTCAACAAAGGAATGGTTCATTGTTCATGTGTGGGATTTGGAGTGATCTGGGTTGGGCTGGCAGGGCTGGGAGAGGCACCCTGGATACCTTCTAGAGGTACTTGCATTAGGCCTCGCATAGATTGTCTTTCTGCAGTAAAAGTATGCTTTTCCTCCTGGATCGTCTGTCAGAGTTTGTTCAGCATGAACGAATGTCTCCTCTTTCAACTTGGATCATCAAGTCAGCTCAAAGGAGACTGCACACCCAAAGGGTCAGATCATTGCCCACACTACACTTTGTAAGGTTTTGATTTCTGATTTAAAATTAAAGATAAATATGGCGGGGTGAAACATGTGAAGCCACACCAGGGAGAAATTCAGTAGCACTGCCCCCCAGTAAACTATGGGGTCTCCAAGGAGAACTGAGAATCCCAAAGCACCCCAGAAAGCTGTGTATAGCAGTTCCTTTGGGGCAGAGGTCACTGTGCCTGTCCCTTTGTGTATTGTCCACGACTGTGTTTGCATTGCAGCAGCAGAGGTGAGTCATTGGGGCAGAGCCTGTTTAGCCCACAAACTGCAAAAACAGTGACTCTCTACTTGCCTTTTATAGAAAAATATTATCTGTGGTTGAACCCTGGTTTAGGACCATAGCTGTCAGGAAGAATTTTTTTCTATCTGAAAGAGAGCAAATGTAGAAGAAGCTTCCTCCTTTTTTTTTTTTTTTGAAAAACATTTTTTTTTCTTTTTGGTGCTTGTGAAGATGCATAAAACTTAGTCTGTCATCAAAATGCTTAAAGTATAATGAGTACAGTATTTTGTATCCAGTGGGCTTGGTTTTATTGCCATTGTTCTTGTGACAGAAAGAGTATTCCTTGAAATAGCTTACATTTATTGAACTCTTGCTGTATATGGCAAACTCAGTGGTAAGCTCTTGTCCTGTATCTTATTTACTCCACACCCTGCCAGCATGAAGTGGCAGCCATGACCCTTGTATCACAGGCAAGAATGCTGAGGCCTACAGATATTGCATCATCTGTCCCAGGTCATAACCAGAAAGTGACAGATGGGTACGTGAAATCTACGTTTGCTGGAAGCGAAGTTCAATCTCTCAAACTAGTCAGATTGAGTGTCTGAGCTTCGGTTCCACTCAATCCATGTTTTGTCAGTGCTCGATTTCTCCCTGGCCGGGTGAGCTGTGGGGAGCACAGAGCAACAGTTGCTACCTCTGGAACAGTGTCTTTAACCTGAACTTGGCGTGGCCCTGGCCTCAGGTTCAGAGGCTGTGCCTAATGCCCACATCGTGAGTAACAGGCCCTCGCCATAGTGATGCTGGGAGAATCATCTCACAGTCCCTGGCTTGTTGCCATGGCTCCCCAAATATTTGTCTTTCTCTCAGGAATGGACGGTGAGAAAATGGCATCTAATGACTTATATTTCTCACTTAAAGAACACATACCCACTGGCTTTCATCTCCCACTCTTAGTCATTACTCCCCTGTAGATAGAAAATTAAATGAGGTGATACCTGCAAAGTACTTAGTGCAAGCTTAATTCCTGCCACCCTTTATCATCTGGACCTCACGCTCAGACACTTGACATGTGTTAGCCTCTCCTGATCCTAAAGGAAGGTGCCTACATTTCCATTCTGCTTTCTTTGGACAGCGAGGACACAGAAGCTGCTTAAACAACAGATAAGGTTTATTTGACAAAGCAGTTTTAAGCCCAAAAAGGCCCAATCAGCCCCACAAGGCAAATGCCTCTCAAATCAATTCTGTGGAGTTGGATGGCTGGGTCTGTTACACCGCCGTCAGCTCTCTTGACTCTAGGAGGAGAAAACTTCCCTTTCGCCCCACCTTTAAGATCTCTCTCTCTCTTTTTTTTTTTTTCCTGAAAGAAAAGAACTTAAGGAGAGAGGGCTCTCCATCCAAGGGCCAAGGAGGAGCCAGCTCGTTGGGACACTACCCTCTGACAGGAGACTTGTTTCAGCAGGTTTTTAAAGCCATGTTTCAGTTTTCCCATGTTTTAATAGCTTGTGCATCTCAGAGGAAAGTGGCCACCACAGCTTCAAAGAGGATTAGTCCTCTGGATATCCTTTTCAGGCAGCTATCATTCCCTGGCCCTATTTGGCCAATGAGACACAGGAAGTAGTTTACTGCGGCAGAAATTTCTAGAACCATGTTATCCAACAAAGTCACCATTAGCCACATGTGCCCACTGCCTCCTTGAAATGTGGTGAGCACAAATTGATACCAGATCTCAAATACTTAGTAGGATAAAGAAATGCAAATAGTTTCTTAGTGTATATTTTACTATTGCTTCCATGTTAAAATACTAGTATTTTGTATATACAGGTGGAATAGTCCTCATCTGAAATGCTTGAGACCAAAAGTGTTTTGGATTTTGGATTTTTTCAGATTTTGGAATATTTGCGTATACATTCTGAGCTTTCTTGGGATGAGATCCAACTCTATACATGGAAATCATGTGTTTCACAGATACTATATACATAGATTTGGAAGGTAATTTGATGCAGTGTTTTTAGTCAGGAGTAGAGTTTTCTCCTGGTGGCAATGTTGGTGCTTAAAAAGTTTCGGGCTTTTCAGCTTTTCAGCTTTGCAGATTAGGAATGTTCTTGTATCTAGTTAAAGAAAACATATTTAATTAAATATAAATTCACTTGTTCCCTTTAGTTTTTTTATATGTGAATACAAGAAAACATAAAATTGTGTCTGTGGCTCCCATTCACCGGACAGGTGTTTCAGAGCATTTTCTCCTGTTCTGGACACTGTGCGTGCAGACAGTGGACGAGAGCCGCTCCCGCTGCCTCACTGTCAGCCTGTGAGTAACAGCAGCAGAAGGAGGAGGACAGAGCCAGCACCTGATGTTCAAAGGTCCTCTTCACTCTCAGTTCTGTGACCCAAAAAGGATCTTTATTATTCTTTCAGCAAGTGGGAAACAGGAGTTTCTCTGACCTGCTGTTGAAAGCATCTCTACTTGTCCTCGCCTGGCGGCTTTGTTTCCCCAGAGCCTAGGGAGTAGGTGTACTAAGGGAAGAATGTTTAGAGTGGGGAAGAGAAAGCCTGGCATCTCCCAAGTCTGTGGCTAAGCCCCAAAGGTACCAGCCCAGAAGCAAAGATTCAGCTCCTGTGAGACAAGATATAAAGGAACTTCTCCAAAGCCTGCACAGACAGTGCTGCTTCAGAGCCAGCAGCCCCTCCCTGAGAATAAGCTCTTGAAAGAGGGTGCAAGGCAAACACAGAGCATATATTTCCTGGCTTTGACACCTCTCCATCAACACCTACAGGAAAAAGGAGGCTTAGATAACCTGAACAAAGCGAGTGACTGTACCAGTAGCTTCCCTTTGTCCCTCCCTGGGACCTGCTATCCTTTTCCTCCCTTCCCCTACCATGGAAGGCAGGGTTTGGTAACAAAAGTTTTCCAGTCTGGATCTCATGGGTTCAGCCAGTGATGAGCACCAGCAAGACAGAAGGAGGGAGGAGTATTGTTGGGGTACTTGCCCTTGTGGGTCTCTCCCTATAGGTCATCAGGATCTGGCTGCACCCTTTAAGATCTATTTCCATTAGTGGATTCTCTTTCCCCAGGTGCCCTACTCCTGCCCCTTGCCACTCCAAGTCTCATGATATAAAGGCACTCCCTTGCTACTAAACATTGTGGTTTATGTGTACACTGATCAAACCTCCATCAATAGCCTTTTTGTTAGATTCTCTATTAATTATCAAAGCTATCTGTGAATTTCTTTAGGATTTACAGTAGGATTTCCAGCTCTTCTGTGGTTTTCCTTTTATTAATTTATGATACAACATCGCCAAGGTTTCAGATTGCCAGATTCCAATATGGTGGCCACCTTCTGAGCAGTCAGTGGGAATGTGATTGGTGACCTAGATGGGACGATGAAGAGAATGGACTAATGGAACAAGCCATATGGGGTTAGAGAGGGGATACAGACCCTTCTAGCTGATGACCTTCTGAAGTTGGATGTCAAGCTGGAGAGTCAAAGCATGTGAGTTGACTGTCTTGAGCTTCCCTTTTGCCTTGGAATGTGCAGACTCTGTCTTCAAATCACACTCATTGTCCGTATAATTAGACTGCTGACAGAATTTTTAGAACCCTGTCCCTAAACTTCTATATTATAGTGAGTTAATAGTGAATAAGATCCCTGACAGTGCACAGGGACCAAACCGTCATTGTGGACCATGTGCTGACTATTCATGACTCAGGTAACCAGGTGCCATGGTCCAGTGCAGCCCAAATCAAAACTGGAAGGTGAGAAAAGTTTGCTCTGGACATTCTTATCCTTCTCAACTTTACTATGCATTTTTCTGTAGACTCTTCTTTAATTCTTCAATCCTCAGAGACTACTGACCTAGTAATTTTACAATGTGAGTTGGAAAGATATAAAGATTCCTTTGTATCATTTTATGCTACAGGAAATTTCTGCCAGATAATTGTAACCAACATTTGCATCTTTAATATTTTCTTTACATTACTTAAATGCCTTTTCCTAAACAATGCTTTAGATGAAACTAAACATTTGTCAAGTGAAGTACACATACGGATAGATGCATAGTAATAAGAAAAGTCACGGAGCAATTAAACCACTCCAGGTACCACTTCGTCTCTGGGGACCCCATCATGGGACACAGATTTCTGTCAGACTGAGGACTCCTGCGTGGTGATGGAAATGTCTGTCTGTGCTGTCTGATAGAGCAGCCACCAGCCACAGGCAGCCACTGGCACCTGATATGTGGCAAATATGGCTGTGGAACCGGATGCTTAAAATTTAATTTTGATTAATGTAAATTTAAAGAACCACATGTGATGCGATGCTGCCATCTTGATCTGCCCAGAGCTGGAGTCTCTGTACTTAAAAGCAAATCAGAGCAGAAAGGATGAACCTTGGGCCAGAACTGTGTGAGCAGTTTTATGTTGCATTCTTTTTTAACTTATTCCTGCGAACCCTAGGAGGGAATGTTAGCTCATTCTGGTGGTAGGCGCAAGTCAGGGCAGGGAAGGCTTTCCATTGCATCCTTAAACACACAAACAATGAAGCCTTCCTCTGTTATTTACAGAGAGAGAGAGAGAGAGAGAGAGAGAGAGAGAACTGCAAGTGAGCAAATTGTCATCCAAACCCAACTACAGTCAAGATTTAAAAGGTTGACATTTCTTTTTTCCCCTTCTCTCTCCTTTTTAAACACGCAGCCCTCCTCATTAACCAGATATCTTTATTCTCTAAATATTTACCACCCAAACGAAATTTACAGTTTAATTTGCTGTATAAAATCATTTATTGACTGATAAACCTCATTACTAAGCTCCAGTGCAGCCCCTGGTACTCCCGACAGTTTTAATTCTTGTAGCAGCAGGCTACTGCACGAGAAAAACAATCCTGTCAAATTAACGGCGGGGGTCTAAATTATTCAAATACACTAAATCCATGCAGAACGTTCCCCTGCTCATAATTTTTCTTTGGGAGCCAACAATTAACTGGCAATATTCTAACTTAAACAATGACAGCTATTCTAAGGGAATTCTGGGAACAGAGGACATTTGACCTTCCCATGTGTCCTTCTGGTCCTGGGGGACGTGGTAGCGACCTTTGAGTGAGCCCCCGTGGGAGGTTTCCTTGCCCAAGTTCCTCACCTCTGCATAGCACACCATCCTCCGTGTCCTCCTGTGCTGGCCACCGGGTCAGAGCCTGCATTTTGGTAACTAAGGTGTGTGTTGGTGGCACTAGCATTTAGAGCAGGTGTGCATCAGCTTGCAATTAGTTAATTGCACAGGCACCTTTCTGCCCGTGGGAGCGAAAAGTGCCTCCAGTTTTCTCCCTGCACATGCAACCAAACTAATTATTGAGCTGCTGATTCAGAAGACAGGCCCACCTAATTGAGCCTGCAAAAACAGAATGGTTTTTAAAAATCCTGTAAAAAATTACCGTAGCTTGAACACTACATATCTGAGAAGGAAATCATTCCTACCA
>RJWT010029090.1:0-15022 GCA_004365215.1 Cuniculus paca | reverse complement strand
GTTTGTTCCCTGTCACAGTTTATGGTCAGGTTTTGTGTAAGGCCCTGGCTACTGGGTTCCATGATCTGGATTCCCCGGAGGCTGCACTGAGTGTGGATACAGTGGGAGAAGATCTGCCCCAAGACCATACATGTTTTGGAAGTGTGGGTCAAGCTAAGAATGATGGACCTCTTTCTGGCCAACCATACCTGCAATCTTAATGCTTCTAAAAGTTAAATTAGTAAATAAAAATGAACAAGTGAACTAATTTTAACAGTGTACTTCATTTAGCTAAGTACACCACAATATTAATTCAACATATAATCTATATAATTATTAAGTCTTGTCTGTATTTTATATCAACAGCACATACCAAATTAGATCAGCTACATTACAAGTACTCAGTAGGCATATGTGACTGGTGACTGCTGTGTTGGACAGTATATCTCCACAGGGAGTAAGAGTAGACTTTGATTTTGTAGTTGTTGTTCATGATGATAATTATGCTACAATTATTTGCTCAGGATGTACCAGGCACATAGTATCTTTGGGAAGGAAACTTAAAGTTTCTGTAATTTAATTATCTCTTTGATGCTGAATCTTTCTTAAAGTATTAAGATACTAAAGTTTCATCTGAGATGCTAAGATACTCTTGGGTAAGAGGTCATCAATATCTGCTCACACAGTAATAGGAAATTCCTCTCCTCTGAGGTAATTTATTCCAACTCTGGACAGTTTTTACTATTATAAAATGATCCTTTTACTTGAGCGGAACATTCAATCCAATTTATGTTTTTCTTTAAGCCTCAACAAATAAATATGGTTGCTTACAGGGAACTGTTATTTTTATATTTGAAGATAGCTAGCATGTATTCTTGTGTTGATCATCACTAAATAAACTGCTTTCTTGCTTCTGTCACTATTTTTGATAGTGAAAAGTCTCGTTCCCATCCCATGAACAGGTTCCAAATTCTCACTGTTTGTCTTAAAGCCTGATACCCAGAATTAAACAAAATATCCATGCCTAGTCCTAGCATCACAAAATAGAATGAGACATTGAACCACCCACCCCATTATCACAACTCACTGTTGCCTCATACCAAGCCCTGATACAAAACCCCTTAACATAGTCTTCATGGCGTATATTCCTTATGTTTTTATCTATGTAGTTGTATCTGGACCAAGGCAATACCAAAAATGGACATGGTCTATGTTCATCTGACTATAGGGGGTTGGGTGCAACAAAAGTAAATATGATGCGAAAAAATGTTTTAAATTCTATATTTTTGTCTTAGAATCTGAAATGCAGTTATATTTTTGGATATGTTGTCCAGTGTATTAATGGTTTTTTTCAACTAATTACTTGTTATTACCAAGTTCTTTTTGAGTGAATTTTTTATTTAAATCATCAATTAAACTTTTATTGATAGCTAAAGACAAACAGTTCTTACATTAGGGCTCCACTAAGCAGTATATTTTGGGTGAACGTGCTCAATGACTTTTAAACTACCAAATTTCTGTCAAACTAGTCTGTATTTCTCTATTGTTATTACCAGACCTTGAAAAATATTTTTTCAGTGTACTGGAACTGTCTTTTCCCCACCTTTGCTTCAAAATTTCCTGTTTATTAATTATGTTTTGTTTTAGGTATCACCACTTCTTACAGATTGGTAACATTCTTGTGTACTTCCACAATGTTGCATACTGTCCCCTCATAGCAGCTGCCACACTCATAATTTTCTGTGCAGTTGTCCATGCCTCCCACTAGTTGTAAACTATGTCAGGACAGGGATTGAACTGATAGATCCTAAGTGGTTATCGCAGTACAAAATAGATGCTTGATAAAAACTGTTATTAAATGAATAAAACTTCATAACCACATGCTAAAGTAATCATTATCATCCTCAATTTAAAGATTATACAGCTGGGACTCTGAGACTTTAATAATCTTGTTAAAGCACTGAGTGGCTGGAGAAGTTGTGGTTCAAGTCCCAGGATTCTGAATCTGGATCTAATATTCTCATCATCAAACAAGTTACACATGCTTTCCATATACTTCCTAATGTGTGAAGATCCTTAAGAACCCATGGGCCTTCATGATCTTACTGGAGATAACACTGAAAATGCAAGTACCTGCATATTACATTTCTGTCGTGCCAGAGAAAAAGCATAATGAACAGACTTCTAGTTACACTAGAACATTAAATACTGATGCCAGATGATCTCCCACAAATATTGAAGAGAGGGTCTGCTCCACCCCTGTGTACTAATGCAAACTAAGGAAGAAGAGTTAGTGCTGAGAATAAGGGCAAGAAGGGGCTATTTCTCCCCAAAGACATGAACACACACACACACACACGCACACACACAGTGGGGGAGCATGCACAAGTAATTCCTAGTATTCTTGGCATGCAAATTTTTCCAAATTATTTTTATCCATCTTTTAATTTCCCATAGTAAATTCCTGTTGATTTATTTTATTTACTTGGTTTCTTAATAAATATATAAGAATATGTCCCCATTCTATGTTCTCTTTCATATGAATTATCATAGTCAGAAATAGTTTATTTTAAATAACATTATTTTTATGGTTATACAAGTAGGACATATATATTGTTAAAAATTAAAATAATAATTTTATGATCTCATGGAAAATCTTTACCTCTAACCACTTTTTTCTTTTGCAAATATTTATACATTATCTCTAAATTTGGAATCTACCAAATTTGTCTTCTTTTAATGTAATATATTGAGAATTTTCCTATATTGTTAAATATTTCCACTGTATCATTTTTAAATGATTGCATATTTCACTCTAGGTATGTTCCATATGCAATATATCTATGTATTTGTAAAATCAATGCCTTATTGTGAATATTCAAGATCATTTCCAGTTCTAGCTTCTATAAATAATACAGCAGTATTAATCCTTGGCCTGTAATCTTTGCAACACATGACTTCTAAAAGGGAGTTTTTTCTCATCTAATTAGTCATATGCTGTGCTGGGACTTTTGAGGATAAGAACTACCCATAACTGGCACCCAACCTTAAATCGCTTATAAGACTTTGACCCTTAGCAGCAATCAGATTGAATCAAGGGTTAGATTCCTGACTCCTCAGTACCTAAATTTCTCATGTCTATTGTTTTCCCCATTTTCCTATGGAATTATGAGAGCTGAGCTCTGGGGTAGGGCTAGAGAACTCTCTGTTTTCAAGTTGGACCCCTTATCTCTGCCAGCTGCTCCACCCCTGTGCACTAATGCAAAGTAAGGAAGAAGAGTGAGTACTGAGAATGAGGGCAAGAAGGGGTTATTTCTTCCCAAAGATGTGAATACACACACACACACAGAGTGTGTGTGTGTGGGGCACACACACAAGTAATCAAGAAGCACGTATATGCTTTTTTTGAGTATTTTCTTTTTCTTTTTCTTTTTTAGCAGAGGGAAGGAATATAAAACAACTGTCCAAGTTAATATTGCCCTGGGACAGCTGGGATGGGTATGATGTGAACCAAGTGACTTGTCACCCTGATGCCATTATGACCCTTGCAGTGTTCTAGCAAATGTGGGGATGAACTCACTGGGTTGAACAACATGCTCAGTGTCTTGAGAACAAACAGACTTTTCTTTGGTGTTAGTTACAAATCTCTTTTCTTCCTGCTTATTTAGTGCTCCAAGAAACAAGAGCTAATCTCCTGTGAAAGTTCAAGGGAAAGGCATGTGATGCAGCTCCTAGCTGCCTTAGCCACATATACAGGGAAGAAGCTCTGCCTCCATTTTTGCTCTGTGTCTGGAGACTTTGTTCAGCTTTGTGGCTACACTGACTTACAGTAGTACCTTTCTTTCAGATAGATTTGTTAATATACCTACATCTACCCATCAGTTTGTCTGCCTACCTACGTACCCCTAGCTCATATCATGCACCAAGCTGAATACCAAGGACACAATAATACAATGTCTGTTTTTGAAGAATTTAATTTTAGTGGGAATCCCAGAAAATAGTTGAATAAATGGGTGGTTACAACGCAAGGAACTATAATGAGAGAGTATAAGTTATAATATGATTTAAAAGGGCCAGTAATCTATACACAAGCAGAAAGCTGTAAAAGGAAGTCATGAAATTTGTATTAATATTGATCCTATGTGAAGAGTTACAAAAAAGTAGCAATCAAGAGAGGCCTGGTGGCACAAAATGCATTATTTTCTTGGATAATTTTAGTTGTCAGGAAAGTCTGTAACATAACTATTAACAAAAGTTTCAATGAATAAATTCTTCCAAAATTCTTTCTTTCTTTGTAACTATTCTACTCAACTTTCTTTACATGTTTCCTTTCCTTGAGCACCAACCACATACATCTCCATCATTTGAATGATTTTAATCAGTCACATCTTCTTGTTTCTGTTCTTAATTTTACATGTGGACCTTTAGGATATCAGCCCTGTGCCCAAATAATATTGAAAAATTATTCTTGATAGAAGTGTGCTCCTGTTTGTAATTCATTCAATTACAATGAGGCAAGCTACAGATAATACCAACTTCAATGTGTAGTACATACAGTACAAGAAGGCAATCCAGAGGTTAGGTGACATGCCCAAGGCCACACAGCTACAGAGCAAGGTTTGTTTAGAGATCTTCTTCCCACACCCACCCCCCTCATTCAAGCCCAGGCCCCCATATGACATATGTTGGTATAATGGAGGGATTCTGGGTCACATTCCAGACAGAGGTTGTGACAAAGTCTGGAGAAAAGCAAAGCACCAAATCTGGAAGAGAATATGTGGTGCTTAATGTTCCTAGGATGATTAAGATAGATTAAAAATGTTACTGTTGTCAAGAGCTTATGAAAGTGAAAGAAAATAATTCATGTTAAAAAAATCATATAGTACTTTATGTTGAACACTGCATTATATTCACTCCTATAACAGACTTGGTGTTTGAGGTTCTGCATTCCCAGTCAGCTTGAGGGCTTTTTCTACCCTGGGAAAGGTAAGAAATGAATCATATTGTAGGAACTGTTTCTTCTAGATAGAGTTAAACACCATAAATACACACACACACACACACACACACACACACACACACACACACCACTGTAAAACAGCTCCAAAGAATTTGTGGACTTTTATTTTCCAACTCTCATCTTACTCTCTGTACTAAACTAACAGAGACTCTCTAATATCTCCCATCTAATATTGACATTCCCTTCAATTCTCTAAATACTTTCCAATAGCCACTCTACTATTCTCATCCAAAGTCCTAGAACATAGCCACTCTTCAACTCACTGTACTTCACCTGCACATCCAATACGAAACTTCATGACTACACCATTTCCTCATCCCCACTTAATAAAGCCAGTTGCTAAGCTCAATTTTCTCCTAACACTTTCTTGAATCTACAGCTCTGTAAGATTCTAGAACTTCCGTACAATGTGGCTTGGTAGACTTGTGACAATGGGATAATTACAATCTTGTGTATATTGACAACAGTCAGAAAAATCTTATTTATTCCTGGTGTCCTAGCCAAGATAATAGCACTTTTGTTTACTGTGTCACTATAAAGTAATGAGGCAGGTTCTTAAAAATAGTTCTGTTAACCCATCTAACAAATGTTCATTAAGCACATATTATGTGCTATTTGAGATCAGGGAATAACAGTGGACAAAACACATGATCCCATGATTTTGGAATTTCATGAGGCTGTTCTGAGATGCAGCAGCAATGCAAGGACTCTCCAGGCAGACAGTGCTGTGCTGAAATCTCGCTTCCACACCTGACAAGTCACTACATCATTCACACATTCATGTTTTCAACTATTCATTCATTTAATAAATATTTATTGAGTATTGATAATGTGTCAAATGGTGTTTCAGTTGCTGGGGTTACAGGTAAAACTCTGCCCTCAAAGAGCTTAGTTTCTGTTGTAGAAAAAAATTACTAACACATGTAGGCATGTATCATAAACTAGATAATTTCAAATAGTGTAATAGCTATGAAGAAAGTAAAATAATGTGATATGAGAGAGTGCGATCTACTCTGATTCTCATTTAAAAGGATTTATTTAAGGCTAAGTAGGGAAAGCCCTAGGAAAAGGTGAGATCTGAGCTGAGTTGATGAAAGTACCCAGTGCCAGGGGAAAGTGAAAGGAAAAAACAAGGATAATGCCAAATGTAGGGGGACAAGGTGAGATGAAAAATCTCTTGACCACTGGATAAAAAAGAATAAAGCCAGTCTAGCTGAAGTAACAAATAAGAAGAAACATTGACTAGTCCATGTTGGAGATGTAGGTAGGTGCCAGATGACATTGGGTTGTGTAGACCATGTAAATGTGCTCAGATTTTAATTTAAGCTATTAATCTTTCTAAGACTTGGTTTCCTTAATCAAATAGAGACATCTCATGAAGTTGTTCTGAGAATTACAAGTTATAATTCTTTTATACACTAACTAATTCACTTAAATAAACATTTACTTAAGTGCATGCCTACTCTAGGCATTGACAATAAAGAGATGAGGAAGTTATGACTTGTTGCCAAAGATGCCATAGTTGGGTTAAGAGATGGATTTATAAGATAAATAGCATAACATAGTGTGACAAACAGAAGAATACACATGTATGTTTATTTTCTTTCCAATTCTTTCCATCTCACCATCTGCAACTGAATAAGGGCCACCAGTACCACTTTTATGAATTTCTTCTACAGCTTTCTGATTCACCTCTTGCACTTCTAGTCTTGCTATTCTCCAAAATATTCATCATATTTCTCTAATGTTATGTTCCTAAAATTCAAATGTTAATTCATTCATGTACTATGTGTCTGCAAAGTGCCAGGCACATAAAAAAAAAACAGTAAATAAATGTGATGTAGCATTTGACTAAAATCCTTTAATAATCCTAATTATCCTCAGGGTATAATATAAACTGCTTAGCTTGCTGTATACAGTTTTCTGACTTCTTCAATTTTCCAGTATACTCATACAAATGGAGACCGAAGACAATTTGTCAGCTAATGAATGAAGCTATCAATTTGTTCTTAAAATATATTCTAGCTTAATTCCTTAACAAATATAACTTCATGAATCTAGAAGGCCCAATTCAAATTTAAAATCCTTGGACTCTTCAGAATTCCAGACCAGAACCTCGAGGTACTGAAAGACCTAAAGCTCCTGTTCTGTGCCTTTTCGTCCCACCTGAAAATTGCCTTGTATCCATGCCAGTTCTCATGTGCTGTCTCTATCCACTGTCTACTCAAACAGCTGCTTCTTGATCTTAGATTTTCACAGTTCCTGAAATTTCAGGACCAATGTAGCAAAGAATTTAAAGGTTCCACTTATTCAAAGCCTAGTCTAGAAGAAGACATCATTTTCAGGTGGACAAATCCTCTCAATTCTGACTTACAACTCCTCATAATATAGGAATGGCCAAGGATGAATGACGGTTCAAGGTCACTCTTATATGGAGGAACAAATTCTATAAAGTCCCAATATCTAAGAGCAATTCTGATAACTCTTCCATCTGTCTGCTGCTTATCTCTCCACTACATTCTCATGCACTAAAGCTCCACAAAAGTTTTCAAATCTCTTCATGGCTCATGCTTTACCTTGCCCTCATCTCTGCCTTGAACATCCTTCCCTATCCACTCCATCCCTACACCGAATTCCTGTTCTGTTCAAATCTCAGTTCAGAAACTCCTTCCTGTGGAAGATCTTCTCCGTACCTCTGTGGTAATTTTAAATATGTCTTCAAACTCTTTGGCATTCCTTCTGTCATCCCTTAAATCTGAGTGGGTTTGTGACCCCATAGGAAAACAAGACACTACTTGTGAGGTTAAATCATAGACGGTAATGAACTTTATTTACTGAAATTCTTACTTTTGAAGTCCTGGTCTTCCAGGTAAGCAACTGGGATGCTCTGAAGTTTCTATCATGAAATGGTCTTGTTCAGGTCTTTGGAACAATAGTCCCAGCTAAGCCCAGCCTTCCATCCTGTGAAGACCAAGGGTTTACACCACTTTTCCCTATCCTTTCTGCAATGTGAGGGCACAGCCAAAAGCAGGATCTTGAATCAGAGAAAAAAGATTTTTACCTGACATAGAACCTGCTGGCACCTTGATCTCAAACTTCTCAGCATTCAGACCCTTGAGAAATAAATTTCCTATGTATAGGCTTACACATGCCTAGAACTACTTCTAAAGAGTTTATAAGAACTGATTCTATTAAGTGTGATGGTATGAACAGCTACTTTGAAGAAAATGAGACATTATGGGAGCCATTGCTGATTTCTTATCATGATGTTCTGAAGTCCAATAATGCTTTTATTCTTTGATTTAGTTGGTTTAAGTCTGTTTTCTATTATTTGATTGCAGTATGTGAGAAGGTAAGAACGGCTATGTTGAAGAAAACAAGGGACGTTATGGTAGCCATTGTTGATTTCTTTTTGTCTGGTATGAAGGCCTGTAATGCTTTCATTCTTTTGTTTTGATTGGTTTTATATTATTTTTTGTATGAATTTATTGTGTGTGAATGTATGAACAACTATTTCCAAGAAAACAAAAGACACTATGGTAGCCATTGTTGATTTTTTTTGAAGTCCTGTATTGCTTGCACTGTTCTGTTCTGTTCTGCTTTGTTCTGTTTTACTCTGTTTTGTTTTGTTTTATTCTCTCTAAAATATAAAAAGAAATAAATTTCCTTTGCTTAAAAAGTATCTAGTCTCAGACATTATAGCAGCACCAAACAGACTAGGACAGAAAAACACAAAGTTTTTAAAAGATTTATATCAGTGTGAACTGAAAGTTATAGAAATAGTATCAAAAGAAAAGGACTTAGTTCTCTGAACTTCTATGAGCAAGAAAAGCACTGAGAAAATTATTCAGCTGAAAACGACTAAGATGACCAGAGGGTAGAACCAAGAGCAGCGAGAACAGCCAAGTGAATCAGAAAGCATGATCAAGTCTTAGTTAAAGAGACAATATATTCCTCATTGAATTTCAGAGTTACAAACCAGTGAATGATACATACCTTCTATTACAGCCTATTCCCTTTTCAAACAGGACTGTCGAGTGTAATTTTCCTATTCCTTCCCACCAATGTAAACTGGATATTTGATGCATTTTATGGAGCTATGGACAGAAAAACTGCCCTTTTAATGTACAGATGATCAGATTGAGAGAAACGGTATCCATGAAAAAGGACTGGAGGGAAAATTATTTTCTACTAGACCTAATTTTAATGATGTGATTCTAAACTTCAGGACTGAACCTGATGCTATAATTTAAAGAAGGAGGAAACAAATGATTCTTTTCATATATGATAAATTATCTTATAAATTCATCCAGATACATTTAGATAATTTATGAAATAGAAGTGACTATGGAAGTCTTGAATCATGGCACACATTCTTCAATATTCCCTTTATTGAGAGGGAGGTAGTAAGTCTGTTTTTTAAAAATCTGGATTAACTGCTTTTTGTTTCTTTCTCTTTTATTAGTATGTGCTTGCAGTACATGATGCTTACATTCATTCCAAGAAGCGGGTAGATGTATATAATAAATTCTGTTTCTTTCTTTTAATCTCCTTCCTCTTCCTACCCACCTCCTGTCCTCTACCTCTAAATGCCTTTTCCCCATTTTTATGCGTGCTATTATTATTTTAGCTCATGTTTATAACATATAATGTTTAGCTTCTTCCTAAGTCCTCTTTTTGAACCTGAGAAGTCTTGTAACTGCTTTGACTCATGCATTCTAGTTATTCCCAGCAAGGAAAAAGACAAGTTAGTAAAAGCATCTTGAATCTTACCAGTTAATCATCCCTGTAGCTGAGTATTACTCAGTGATCTCTGTCTGTCAATACTTTTTGAAAGGAAAAAATCACCTAGCTGACCTCTGCCCATATTCCTGACCCACAAATTAACAAAATATATAAATAAGTGGCTGCTGTGGTAAGCCACTACATTTTGAGTAGTTTCTTACACAGTCATGTGTAACTGGAACACCACTTAAAGCTGGCTTTAAGAATCCCATCTCTGCTTCCATGAAAACTTGCCCATTTATCATACTGTGGTACAATTTTCTGTTTACTGGTCTTTATCATCTTCCTGGTGGAAAATTCTTAAGGACAATGGGGGCGACTCGAGCTCAGTGACTTGCACAATAGGCACCCAGTATGGTCTCTTTTCCTTGTCCAAAAACTTGCTCTAACTAGCTCCACAGGCAAGGCTAGAGTAGATTGAGAGTCTTAAATATGCTTTGTCTCAGTTTTTCTGGTTTCACTAGGCTGTTTGGGTTCTCTGGCTTCCACAGTGTCCCCTACGCCTGCTCTGTCTGTGGATATTTATATGAGGGGCACTCTCTAAAATAAGAAACAGGTTCAGGGTAGTTTAGTTCCTCTAGAAATACACATGGATTTGAAACCAAAGTGGATAATTACCATGCAGAAACATGTTTTGAGTTTTGTCCCTCCCAGAACCTAAGAAAAATAGAACATAATGTGTAGCCAAACCCCAAATACTCCTGGGTTTGCACATCTCTAATA
Organism: Cuniculus paca; assembly: GCA_004365215.1. Taxonomy (NCBI): domain Eukaryota; kingdom Metazoa; phylum Chordata; class Mammalia; order Rodentia; family Cuniculidae; genus Cuniculus; species Cuniculus paca. Next base: position 4,515 of record RJWT010029090.1, on the reverse strand, counting down.
ATCCCATCCAGATACATTTACTTTCACATAATAGAGTTCTGCTTCCAAGATTTTTCCAGTCTGAAAAACAACTTGTAGAGAAAATTGCTCTTCTGTGAGCAATAGCCTGCCTGATGCTCCCACAGCTACAGTCACCCCAGAAATTTCAGGCCTAATCCTCAGTCCTATTTCAAAAATATGCTCTTTATTTAAATATCTGATGAATCCACCCACTGAAAAGTCCTGGGATCAACCAGGCTTGTATCCCAGCTCTGATGCTCACCAGCCATGTGACTGTCAGCAAGTTACTTAGTCTCTCTGAGCTGTCTCCACACAAATGCGGAGAATAATAGCATTCCCTTAAAGGGTTGTTGCAAACATAGGTGAATTAATGGACTTACAACACTCAGGCATATTTGTGTACACAAAACAATAAATTATTGAATGCTACTTATTAATGTTATTATTTCTATGTCGTCTCTTGCTCTTTCAGTGGGTTATCAGACTGCATAGGGCTGACATCTCCTGAAGATTTCCTGACTCTATTCAAAGACATTAAATTGGTTAAAATCACTCTGGCAAACAATTACTTTGCTTCTTTAGAGAAAAAATGCCAAACTTTCCTGTGGGGGAAAGTGATATTACAGAGGAAAAAAAAAGAAATGTTCCAATTTTTCTTTAGTTCATGACCTACTTCCATGTTCTTCTGATCTCTGCTTTTATCCCATCTAATACAGACTTCTGAGGTTACACAGACCATTATTTTCTGAATTGCAAATAGGGATCCATGGTCTCACAAGTACAAGTGTTCTTAATGGGGCTACATGAGTCACTATTTTAAGTTGAGACTGCTGTAGAAAAATGTAGGACATATGGTGACCATACCCAGAGTTCTCAAAGCCAGATACTGACTGGCTCCAAGAGTAGAAAACCAAAACAATCTGAAATCTCTACTATTTGCCAAAACAAATCTTGTGTCTCTCTCAGTGTTATTCCTGTAGATATCTTTGTTTGAATTGGGCCTGTTCACCAGTTCCATTTCTGCTACCATCTCTGGGGATGAGGGAAAGAAAACACCTCGTGTTCACTCTGTTAGCAAGGAGCTCTTTCAGGTGCTTTACTGGAGTGAAGGAAGTTAGAAAATCTTTTTTCATTCTTCCCTTCTTTTCCCTATTTGGCCTATCCTTAGGTATTGCTTTTCTTTCTGGTTGTTTGCAATTAATAACAGTAACATTATTCATAATCATATTTTAGATTTATCATACATTTGCTTTCAAATATACTTAATTCTCACAATGAACTTATAAAGTCAATGTCATAGTCTCCAGTTTACAAATTAATAGCCTGGTATTTACAGAATATTAAATCTATAGAATTAATAAATGGTAGAAGAGGGATTTGAACACCAGAATTTCTGACTCACAGACTCTCTCCAATCCTTGTTGCCTCCCATATATTTTGCCTTTTGGGTGTCAGAATTAGCTTCAGTTAACATATACTGCACATTTACCATGTGTTAAACTATTTAATAAATGATTACTCTAATCCTGACAGGTATCTCATGGTATAAGTAATAATACTATCATTTTCGAAAATGAAATTTAATACCAAAACATTAAGAAATTTTCCTAGAGGCATCTAATTTATAACTAGTGAAGATGAGACTCAACATTTTTTTCTTTGATTGAAGTTTCAAAACCTTTTCTAAATCCCCATCTGATAGCAGAAGTCTAAAATATGGTATATTTAGGAACTTGAGTATCAGGAGGATATTGAAGGAGAAATGTAGGCAGTGAGGTGCGATAAAATACCCCACAGTCTCCCATTCCTTAATGTGGAAGGTGGAGGCATTAAGAGTTATTAAGTGCAAAGACAAGAGAAATGGGTAGGAAACTGGAGAAAAGAAGACCAAATCTGCTCATTTTCACTTAAGTCATAGTGGAGGGCTTACTTTTGACATTTTAAATGACCTTTATTTTAATCAAAAGTATTGACTAGAAAAGTCTTCAAATGACTGCTTTGATTCTTGGAGAAAAAAGAAACACAGAATATAATTCACACCAGAAAAAAATTGATATCAAAGGGTAAATGTCAAAAAGTAAAAATAACTTTGACTTTGGTTTGAGAAATAGAATGCCTATTTTTATTTGATTCTCCTTTAAATGAGAAAAGAGGACAAAACATGAAAAGTCTAATTTCCTGTTGAGATATGGAGTGATTCCACCTTTCCAATTTATCTCCTCCAATATTTTGGCTGCTCAACAACATTTGACTTGGTGTAAGGAAACTAGAGAAACAGTAACATTCACTTTGTTCATTTTTTACCTCATACTCCTTAATTCATATTTTCTAAATAAATTACCACCAACCTCCAGTTATAGAAGTAAATTCACTAGGGTCAATGTGGAGTAGGTAGAAAAGTCAAAAAGTCAAAATAAAAATCTTCCATAATCCCCCTCTCCCAACATTGCTAACACTTTGATAGATTTCGTATGTTTTCCATCTTTATTCTATAATTAGGTTTATAAAAAATGCCTTTTTTAACTCAAAATATATAAAAAAAATTAAGTATTTTCTGATGCCATTGGTGTTTGATGACATGGATTTTAATTACTACCTAAACTTGCACCATGTAATATATTTAAGCACAGTCTATTTTTGGATGCTTAGATTGAGTTCAGATTTTTACCACTGTAAATGTGGGACTTTCTATGCACATAGTCATTCCATGACCGATGATTCTTTTGGCACACCCTTTGCTCAGAGTTTCTCGGATTTTTTTTCGCTACCAAATATAATTAATGATACACATGGGACTTTTTCTAGAGTTATTTTGGACTTATCTAGGGTTATATCCAGTTTCTGTATTTCAGAGAAATGTAATACCTTTACTTTTTTGCTTTCAAATAAAAGGATAGAATAGTAAAGATAAATAAAAATGATACGAGGGATTTCCATGCATCCATTATATTTTACAAAATAAACAATTTATAAATTTCAGTTCTTTAGTATTACTGATTTGTTTTCAACATATCATATAATTCATTATGCTACCTAATTGGAAAGCCACTGTTTAGCTGACCATGGCAAGCACCCTATACTTTTTGAGTGACTTAGCCATACATTTCTCACTGAAGATCCTGACTAGCTATGATTTTTGTCTTTAGAAATAAATAGGTTTCTAGTAGTAAGTTGAAACCTGAAGATAGAAGTAGGCCTTAATTTTGACAAGAGAGTAACTGAAACCATGGGGAGGGTTGTGTAAGTGTCAGTACTGAAGTGTGCATCCTTCATCTCTGCCCTGTCCAGATTTCCGGTGGTGCCCCTTTCCCATGCCTCCTACCTCTGAATCACTAAGGTATTGCTAAAAGAGTACTACAAAGTCTTTTTGTTCTCTCAGACTGATATTCTTGGGTTGAAATTCTACCTAATTCAGCTGCTTACCTCTTCAACTTTGAATAAGGCCACAAAAAATTCTTCTCTGGTTGGGTGATATGCAACCAGTTAAGATCAAGGAAGAGTAGATGAACTGTAACTTAATATAATCTCCAGAGAAAGTGTCCCTACTTGAATATTTGTGGGATGGGCACTTTCCACAATTAAGAGGAGCATCTCTTACCTAGAGGTGATATTGACAAATCATCCTAACTTGATGGGTGTAAATATTCATTTTAGAATAATCATAGACAAAAGACATTTACCTACTGGAAGTTTCATAATATTAGCTGAATTTTTACTGCAGTGACAGCACTGAAATTTGAACTGGATTTTCCTGAAGGACATTAATTTTGCTCATAAAATAAAAAGAAATTGTTTAACAACCACAATTATAGGAATGTCACTAGACACAAGAAAAATGAGAACCAAAGACATACATGATGCTAGACCCTGCTCTCTCTTTTGCTCTTTCTCTCTATCTCTTGCCTAGGATTCTCTTCTCAGAGACTTAATTCTGTGTCACTAAAAGTTAGATTAGTTTTGTCCACATTAGTGAAAACATATTTTAGATTTTATAGTTTCTAACTGTGAGGAGGAGTGACAGATTTTCTATATTCGTAAGCCCAAAATTGCTGGGAAAAGGATTCACTGACTAGCTGGGTTTAGGCATTCAGACAAGGACCAATAGATTGTGGACAAGCAACGATGATAAGAAAATTGTTAGAGAAATGCAGGATTTGAATAATTTCCTCTCAGAAGTATTTACTCTGTTTATTCCCTCAGCTTGCTTAGAAGCCTTAGTATATTTCAGGTAATTTCTTAAAGAAGGGAGAAGCATAGCCATTGAAATTAGGAGGGGGAGAAAGAGATTCATATATACACACAAATATGAGTCACTTATTTTTCCTGATGGTTATGACTCTCTTCCTCCCCCCTTTGGAACTACAGTTCACAAAGAGAAGCCAGAGGTCATCTTTTCCGGCTTAGGGAAGCAAGAACTGGGTGTATTTTTCAGAGTGTCAGCTTTCTCTGGCCAGTTTCCACTGCATAATGGCAGAACTGTTTACTCTTTCCCACACCCTGGCATTCAGCAGACTG
>RJWT010029089.1:0-15015 GCA_004365215.1 Cuniculus paca | reverse complement strand
TACAGAAATCTGACTTTCCAGGAGTGGGTCTCACCTCGAAAATAACCAAGTGACAAGAAAGAGGGGAAGGGAGATTGGTGTTGAGATAGAAAAATATGAGGTCATGTTTAGCTTGGTGTAGACCCTAAGATAATATGTGGATAACTGAAATTTAGAGTAACAAAAGGCCTTGGAGATTATTTAGGAAAATATTTCCTTCCAGTTTATAGATGGAAAAACTGCAATAATCAGCCCAAGTCTCCATATGTCTTAGATTGTTGAAGTGGCCCAGGGAACATGAGCTGGACCATATGGAATATGGGTTAAGCCTTGATCTTTATTAAAGAAGGTTTTCAGTAGACCAGATGGCCATGACAAATTGAGGACATCCTGGCAAGCAGGTTAGCCAGGTAGGCTGAAATGTCTCAGGGCTCCGAGGCCATTGCACCACTGTCTAAGGCCTGACTGCTGAGCAGGTGGTGATGAGACTGAAGAGTGGCTTTTTCTACCTACTGCTATTACAGACCTAGCCTTGAATAATGAGAACAGTAAAGAAGTATATCTGAGTAAATTGTGAGGGTGGGATCAGAGTAAAAGAACAAATAAGACAAACCACACAGTGATGTGGGAGCAAGAGGAAACAGTGCATTGAGGGATTTGTGAATGGTAAGTGTTAGCAGCAGAGTGGAGGGTGCATGGACAGCAGGAGAAATGGCATCAGAGAAGTCCACGTTGTCCTGGAATGAGGAGTTTCCAACTTTAGTTCTTAAGGATTTTGAATCAAGAAAAAGCCATGATCAGTGTTGCACTGTAGACAGCTCATGCTGGCCAAAGTGTGGAAGATGGACTGGGGAAGCCAGAGAACAGGTTATCTCAGGAGGCCAGGCAGGCCACAGTGATGGCTGGACCAAGAAGGAGCAGGAACTGGGTTTTAGTTATTTACAAGGGAAGCTCTGCAAGATTTGAAGGACTGGATGGGTGAAGGGATTGGAAGATCATGCTGGTAAACAAGGACAATTAACCATCTTGGCATATGTGTGACTTTCTGTGTGATTTTTGGCAAGTCACTGATCTCTCTGAGCCTCAGTTCCCTCAACAATATGTAGATAGTATTTTCTACGTATGGGACCTTGATGATTAATTGAGATAATGCTTGGAAGGGTATTCTAGAGTGCCCATCATGTAGTAAACCTTCAATTAGTGGTAGCTAACTTTTATTATATTTTTGGCCAGCTAGGGTATGTCCAATGAAGTATAATGCATTTTAAAGTGGCACCATTCATAACACAGTCTTGAAATAGATATTGGGGGGCTTAAGTTCTTTCCAAGAAGCAAGCTGGAGTTACTTCTCTAGTGGAGAAGGCAACAGTTTAAACACATGCCAACCTTCCAGATTCCCAAGGGAATAACTAACTGCACATAAAAACAGAAAAAAAAAATCTGTACCAATCATTAGAGTGATATTTCCAGGCCAGAGGTCCAAAGAATTCTGTTAGATACATGGTAGATAAACCAGAATGAAGGTTGGGCCAATCAGAACCATGATTTCTAGAATATGAAGCAGTACAAAATCCTTCCAACAGCCGCACCGCAGTGAGAACTGGAGAGGAACTGGACTGAAGCATCAAGAACTGGTCTGAAGTGTGAATCAGTGGCCATAGCTCCAAGGGCCCAGCAAATGGATTCTCCTGCAGTGGTTCCATCAGATCTGACCCAGAAGCAGAGCACCATGCCAGGCCTGGACCGTGCCTCCGACAAACTCCTGGCTGTGCACTTTGACTAGACATTAATTTTCATCTTCCTGTCATTTAGCTGTTCTTATCCTGGTACTGACTCCTGTTTTTAATTTAGAACCAACTTTCCTCCTCATTCTGAGTCACCATAGTCTTTGTTGATCTCCAGAATGAGATTCATGGCCCAGGTCTAATTAATTCAGAACCAAACGGGCTTGGTTATGGTGACTGACGCAGAAATGGTCATACTATCTATGGTGACTCAGTTAGCATGGCTCTCAAGACTTACTGGGAGTCCACAAGGAGATATTACTTCATACCACTGAATGATTATAGTCAAGCGGTTAGATTGTAGCATGGTTGCCAAAGACATGGAGAAATTGGAACCCACATGTGCCACTGATGGAATTATAAAAAGGTGCTTTGACACCATTTTCCCAAAGTGTATTTGACTTTGGAAAACAGTCGGGCAGTTCTTCAGACTTAAATATAAAGTTACTCTATAATCTAGCAATTTCACTCTCAAGTACACATGTGAGAAAAATGAAACCAACTGTCTGCATGATGTTCATAAATGTTCATGGCAGCTGTCTTAGTTACTTTTCTCATTGCCGAGACCAAATATCCAACATCTACAAGTTAAGGGAGGAAAGGTTTATCTAGCTCACAATTTGTAGTGGTTTCAGTCCATAATAGGCTCGCTCCAAGGCAGAGTAGCACAAGGCAGAGGGGCAACAGGTCATGGCAGACAAAGGTAACAAAGCAACGAGGGACCTTAACAGCATCTTTCTGCACCTTTTGTATTGTGTCTAAACTGCACGGTTTAGGGTGGCACCAAACCAATCATTGGACTGACTTACTTATCATGCACCCTTGATCTCAGCATCACACACTCTAGATCCAGCCACTTCTGAAAAAGCCCTACCTATGACTGCATGAGGCTTTGTGGGGACGCCTAGACCCAAACCGTAACAGCAACCTTATAATAGACAAACTCTGGAAACAACTCAAAAATCTATCAACCAGCAATGCCCAAACAGAATGTGGAATATTCATACAAAGGAATATCATTCAGCCATTAAAAGCAATGAATTTCTGATACATGCCATAACATGTAAACCTCAAAAATGCTCAGAAAAAAGGCCGGGGATATAGCTCAGCAGCACAACACCTTCCTGGTAAGTTCGAGGTTGTGAGTTTGATTCCTGATACTAAAGGAAAGAAAGAAAGAAAGAAAGAAAGAAAGAAAGAAAGAAAGCAAGAAAAATCACAAAAGACCACATACTGTATAATTCCATTTGTGTCAAATGTCCAGAGCAAACAAATCTATAGGGACAGAAAATAGATTGGTGATTGTGTAGAACTGGGGAGATGAGAAGGACTTGGAGTGGTTGTTAAGGGGTATGGAGTTTCTTTTTGATTTGATTAAAATATTTCAAGTTGATTGTGCTGATGATTACACCATTCTGTAACTATCCTGAAACCATTGAATTTTACATGTTAAGTGGGTAGATAAAATGAAACGTGAATTATTTCTCAGCAAACACATTATTAAAGAAAAAGTTTAGAGATAACCAAAGGGAAGACCCTAGCACTCTACTGTTAGGTTTGGATCCGGAGGATGTGAAACCAGAGCTGCGACAGCCATTTAACCGCCTGAAGTTTTAGGGATTACTGCATGAATTTGGGAATGAGGGTAACAGAGCAGAAAGAAGAATCAAGTGATGGAAAGAAATCAGGTTCTTGAGGATGTTGTTTGTTTCTGAAACCAGAAATACCCTGCTTTCCCTCCTCACTTGATCCGGTTGGAGTTGGGCGTTGCGCCGCTTGGAATAGAAAGACACCCTGATACAAATACCAAACACACCAATGGGTCCTTTCAGTCAGAAAGCCGAACTTCGTGCTCCCGCTGCCGCCAGCTCTGACCCCCATAGCCTATCCTTTTTAGCTCTGTCTTCGTCCAGCTTGTGGATCTTTGCATCAGCAAAATAAAGCTCCATTAGAGTGAATCCATTTCCTTCTCCTACGCTCATGTTTTGAATGTGCCTCTCAGAGAACCAAACCACCTCCGACGGAACTCCTAACCCTATACAAAGAAGCAATGAAAGTCACAGGACCTATATGTAGAGCTGCTGAAAATCAGGGAGACGACAGGGGCTTCCAACAGAATCGAGTTACCAAAGGCAAGGGCAAATGACCCACGATTTTCTTTCACATTGTCAGAAGCTACCAAGCAGAAACTGTGGCTTTCATTTCAGGGTAGTTTTTTGAGTTTATCTGTGTAATTCCCCTTGATCTCCAAGCGTCATTATGAGATAGGTCATGACTGATGCTGAACTTTGAATAAATTTTAAAAATCCTGTGGTGGAGCAGGGAGATGATGGAAGGGAATTCATCAGGAAGGCTGCAGTCCAGTGTAGACACAGGAGGGGCCCGGTCAGAAGGAGCACTGGAGGAGAGGGATCTCCAAGAGTTGCAAAGTCCCCTCAAACTTGGGATTATGTTTTGTTTTTTTCATGAAGGTGGACCACAAGTAGTAGGTATAGGGAAAATTAAAAGCCTTTAGGGACTGCTCCACCGATCCTCATAGGAACAGCTGGGGACACAGGTCACCCCTGGGCTTTACACGGTATAAAGAGTGTGAGGAGCAAAGAAGGTATCGCTGAGGAGCCTCATGGTGAGAGCAGTTGTATCCTGATCTGAGGAGTTACGACTGTCCTAGCAAAATAAAAATAATAAGTGGGGGCAGTGACACACTCTCCTGCCATTTGAGAGCAAATGGAGCTGCCACCTGAGGGGCTGAGGTGGGGATCAAGGGGCCAGCAAGAAACACATCTCAGCCCTTCAGGCGAGTCAAATGCTGCAGCCCTCGCGCCCACGCAGGGTGTGAAGCAACTCCCAGTGCAAACACTCATTTTCCTGAGGCACATTCCCCTCAGTTCTTGTTTCTCATGGTCAACTGAACCTTCACATTAGAAATGTAAAACTGTAGAAGAGAGAGAATTTCTTCCCTCTGTGGCTGACATAGTTAACTAAGTTTCTGACAGAGTCTTTCTCAAGTTTGCATAGCGAATAGATAGTTTCCCTCTGCATACAGTAAAATGGATAAATGACATTTTCCATGATTTAAAGAATGGGGGTTACTTTGAGACATCAAAGCAAGTACTTACTTCTGATGGAAAACTATACCAAGAAACAACAAAACATGGAATGTCTAATTTGAGCATTTCCCATACAATTAGAGATTTTGCTTCTTTTCAGTGGAAAAACTGGAGAGCTACGTAGTTTCCCGACATAACATTATTATGGGAATTTACTAATATCAGTAAGGCAATGGATTGGACTTCCTAAGCAGAGGACATAATCTGTGAATTCAGAAATGAGCTGGAAGAATTATCCTAGACATCCATACAAGAAGACAAGAAATAGTAACCATGGGAAAGAGAGAACGAAGAAAGAGGAGAAGGGAGTCAGAGTCAGAGAAAGGGAGCTAGATGCTCAGGACCACACATTCACATAAGAGCCTTTAAGCGGTGACAGCAGACCAAACAAGGAAGTAAAATAATTCAAGATGTGATGGAAAATTCCCCAGAGCTGAAGAAAGAATCTAAAGGCACACCACACCCTGGGGCGTCATTCATCTGCTTTTATAATAAACATTTATTGGAATGCAGCTGCACCTGTTCATTGACACATTGTCGATGACTACTTTCTTTGTGTCACAACAGTGATGTTCAGAGTTGAGACAGAGACTCTGCTATACCCCCCAAAACTGTGTGACCTTCCAGGAAATGACTTGCTGACCACTGCAAGTCTTTTGAGACATAAATAGTAAAATGTCTAAATGTCAAGGGGAAGCATTTTAAATCCCATAAACAGTCTTCTTGAAGATAAAAAACAAACAAACAAACAAACAAATCTGAATTACTGACAAAAGGGGAAAAGAAGAAATTCTACTAGGTCACATTTAGCTAATTCTAAGATAAAATACCTCAAAATCTAAGGACTTGAGGAGTAGAAACTCAAAATGCACCCAAACTGCTATTCTTGTATGTGGGTAATATTATGTGGAAGGATTTGGAACATATGCCATGGCTATTATTTCTTTGAAAAATAAAACAAGGATGAAAGAAATATTCCAGGTGGCTAGAAAATGAAGCAAAATAACTAATTCAGATAAAAGGAAAAAAAGTACAAAAGAAACATTGCAGAGGAAAACCAAAAAATTTAATTTCTTAGTGATCCAAGTTAACATGATTACAAAACAATACAAACGTCAAAAAATAATTCTGGAAAAAGATGACACACAATGGAAAATATATTAATTATAATACTCTTATTTTAAAAGCCAGATAGGGCCAGAAAAGGAATTGATAATGATAAAACTGGTAATTATAGCTTCTAATTTTAGAAGTTATCATGTATTAAGCACAAAAACAATGTAGATATATTGTTTTCTTGTAAAATTTTGTACACATTTCTAATATTAATTTCTTAACATAAATTCTTAGAAAGTGAAATCCTGCATCTGGTAATTTAAAAATCCTTTAACACAATGGAGTGGGAACTCTCATCAGAACTGTAAATGCTCATTTCTCTGCACTCTTGCCAACACTGGTTATTATCATTTTGCTAGTTATCGTAGTTAAAATAAAAGTAGTTAAAATAGTACTTCTCTATTAAAAATACAGAAGTTTGAAATTTTTTGAATAAGTTAGAGAAAATTTCAATAATCCTCAAAATATTTTTATGCTATGCTTTCACTGTTTCTGACATGCTTCTCAAATAGGAGAGACTTCTCATCATTTACATACTCATTTTTCATGAAAGTGCTCAGTGACACACTTTTATGGATATAAATGACAATTTTGGGGGCAGTAAAAGTCTATTTGGAGTCAAGTTTTATGACAAACAATTGAGGGCCATTGAGTAATTTACTTCATGTTCCCATGAAAGGATCTCTTGCAGTCACTAAAAATCATATTTACAAAGGCTATTGGTTGTATAAAAAACTTCTCATGATATAATACCAACTGAAAAAGTTAATATGCTATAATCCTGATGAGTATGATGATGTACACCTGTAGTTCTAGCTACTCAGGAGGCTGAAGCAAGAGCATTGTTTGAATCTTAGAGTTTGAGACCAGTCTGAGCAACATGAAAACATCCCTTCTAGAAAACAAAAACGAACAAACAAACAAAAAACCTAATCAACCAAACAAAAACAGTTACAATCTTAATTTTAAATTAAAAAACATGTATTTTGTACACATGATAAGAATATGCGGCAGACACTAACAAGGATTATTCTTAAACTATGAAAATCCAGAAGATTTACTTTATTTATCCTTTTCTGTACTTCTTAAATATTCTGACTCAATATTGTAATACATAAAAAAAAGGTAAGTATTTTGTGAGCAACCTGGAAATTTTTATTTGTTTCTGTCGTAGCTAGAACAGTATCCCTTCACAGTAGATGCTTTGTCAATGTTTATTGAACGAGTGAATAAGTGAATGACTAAGAGACTGTGTTTTCCAAAGGCAGAATCAGTTTGCTTGAGGTATCTTCTGCTCTCCTGATTTCCTCAGGTCTGGGGCCAGGCCCCATATCTGCCTTTTCCGTGTCTCCAGCTGATCTGTGACTTTGAACCTCTCTCGTCTTCCTGTCTGGACCTCTACATCTCCAAACCCCAAGGGTGCTTCCCCGACCGCTTCCAGTCTAACACACTGGGGGCCTCCAGGTTTCCTGATCCATCTGTCAGTCCTAGGACCCAGTCTCCCTCCCTGGCGCTTGCCCCCCAGCCTTGGTTCTTCCTTTGGTGGTAGGAAATTCCACTGGCAGAAGTTCTTGGCCAAGGGCAATTTAGGAAACTGATTCAGTCAGCAAGGTTGACGCCATCCTGTGATGACCAGCATTATACCAAGCCCTACTTCCCTGTGAATTGAATTCCTTGCAGGGAACTTTAATTTGTGAAAATCACAAGTTGATCCATAGACTGAATGGACCTCAGGAACACAGCTAATATCCACCAATCACCACCTATCACTACTTTTTTCTAGAAGGGATTTTTTCATGATGTTATGGTTGGTTCCAATCTGTGTGACTAAGTCTTACCAGTTCTTAAATCATTTGCCCCTCACTTTTGCTTCCATGGCGATCTGCTTGCAGAAGACATAGTTGCACAATTTTCTCTGGCTGAATGGGACTTAGCGGGTCAGTATAGCACATTTCCCCCATCAAAAAAACTGAGATTACATAAGCATAACCTCACCCCAGAGCAAATACGCGTTTGAGAGGCAGTGAAACATACATAATTACAGATGCAAAACACTAAAAATAGGCTCTGTGCCCCACACAGGTGGCCTAGAGCATGGCACTTGACTGCAATGCTGCCACGTATGGCAGTATTAATAGGAGCCGTGGTGCCCCATCCCAGGTGGCCCAGTGAAGCGACGCAAAATTATTCCAGACATGAAAGTTGAGAGATTTAAAATGCTTGTGTGTTAGGAAGGTAACTGCTAATTTGAACCTGTCAATGCCTGTGCCAAATGACTGTGGTCTTCTCTTAGGGGACAGGAGATAAGTCACAGGTACAATATATGGGAGGAGTAAGTTCTAGCATTTCGTAGCATAGTAGGGCTACTACATTTATTGTATACTTCAAAATAGCTAGAAGAAAGAATTTTGAATGTTCTCAACCAAAAAAAAAATGATGAATGTTTGAAATGACATATTCTAATTAGCCTGGTCTGATCATTATACATTGTACATGTGTATTGAGAAAAATCACACTGTACCCTATAAATATGCATGATTGTGTATCATTTAAAAATAAAAAATTTTCAAGGGAAGTCATCAAACAATATTAATTGTTATATTGTTACCTTTCATTACATTACCATTGTAACCATTCAGTATATGTAATAGGAATAGCTTGTGCTTAAAAGCGTGCGCTATAGTTTTCTAAGGACTTTGATCCCTACCATTATTCAATTCAGTCAGTCTATGCTGAGGACTCTTTCAGGTGACCTTTTCTATGTGATGATTTAGAGCAATAGGATGTATTGTTTCATATAAGTCTGTGAGCGGGTTGGGTGGTTTCTCCCTCTCTCAGCCAGATAGTCGTCTGGGCTGGCTGAAGGGTCCTGAGATGGACTCACATGTCTAGCAGGGTCAAGACAGAAGGAAATTTCTCATATTTGCTATATTGCTTACTGTTATCCTCCTAACAGATGCTCAGACTACTGGCCTTAGGCCTGCAAAGTCAATCAAACAATACAAGCATTCAGTTGTTTTTGTACCTCAGTTGTTATCAACTCAGCCTGTCCTCAGAACCAGACGGTTGCTTACGGGGTGAGGGGTAGCAATGAGCGTTCTTGATTCTCAGCTGGTACTCCCCTTTGAAATTGTCACCTTCAGAGGCTGTTTCTGCAGTTGGTGAGCGACCAGATGGAAGCACAAAGGACAGAGGCACAGAGGCTCCAGGGACCTGTGGGAGGAGAAGGAGCAGGTGGCAAGGACAGGTGAAGCATCTAGAGACTGCTTGCCATGAAGGCTGTGGGCCTTGCTTCTGTTGGATGGAAGGGCTTGAATTCCCACTCACATCCATCACAGAGCTGGGCTTCTCCAATAATCTCTGCTGTGACTTCCTGTGGACCTCTCAAGTGCCCTCCCTCCCGGAATGTGCCTGGACATTAGTTAGTAATCCCATCAGTCCTGGGTGGGAAAATCCTGTCAATACAATTAAGTCAGCAGGGACATAGAATAACACAGCATAGACTTCAGTCTAGGCAGGCTCAGCCCTTCCAGGTAGCTGTGTGACCTTAGGGGAGTGTTTGAGCTTCTCTCAGCCTCAGTTCCTTGGTCTACAAAAAGGGCATAATGGCACCCACCTGTTGGGTAATGGGTTGTTATGAGGTTTACAGAAAAAAATAACTACGAGAGCTTCAACCAGGATTGGATTCTGGCCAATACTACTACTGCTGCTCTGGTAGAGCTAGGGAAGACAGAAGCTGAGATTCACACCCAGGATGCCAGATTCTTTCTGCCATCCTGGGTTCAAAGCAGCGGTCACCTCAGGAAGGCAGGCATGTATTGTTCTCACATGTGTTTGCCAGTGAGCGGCCAGGGTCTCCACAGCTCCTACCTGGCGAGTGACCTAGCAGCCAAGGACCTGGCCACTGTCACAGAAAGCAAGGGGAGCAAGGGACCTTCCTCTGCTCCAGCCGGGCCTTGGCATGTGCTGGGATAGCAGGGAGGCCAAAAGGAAGGAAAAGGAAACAAGGTTCCCCTCTGCCCCAGGACCTCTGAGCATGGCACATGGGATTGTTGTGAATCGTTACACAGTTTCTTGCATTCGTCGGCCTCTTCTTACAGTGAGGCCTTGCTGCTCCCAGACAAGAGGTCGAACCTCTATCCCTTCCCTTTGTACCTGAGTAGATCTTTGTGATTGCCTTAACTGACAAATTATGGTATGGGACTCTAAGGGACTTATAAGGTCTAACAAAGGGGCACAGGTCCCACCTGGCTTTCTCTCATGATGCTTATCCTTGAAATTCACTCACAATGCAGGGAAGCTCTAGACTCATAAATTCTGCCCAGCAGCCAATTTGGGCCACTAGATGTGAGAATAAGAGGTTTCCAGTTGACTCCAGTCACTGTAATTGCATAAGGTACCAATTAAGAAACATCTGAGAAATGACCATTATTTTAGTCCACAAAATCTAAGGTAGAGCCACCCGTGGTGGTGCACACCTGTAATCCCAGCACTTGTTGAGGTTGAGGCAGGAGGATTGCAAATGTGAGCTAGCCTGGGAAATTTAGGAATTTAGTGACACCCTGTGTCAAAATTTAAATATAAAAAAGAGCTGAGAATGTAGTCCTGTGTCAAGTCCTGGGTTCAATTCCCAGCACTACAAAGCAGAAGGGGATGAGGAGGAGGAGGAAGAGGAGGAGGAAGAGAAGGAGGAAGAGAAGGAAGAGGAGGAGGAGGAGGAGGAAGAGGAGGAGGAGGAGGAAGAAAAGTAGGATGTAAAGGGGTGGGAGAGGGGAAAGAAAGGAGAAGAAGAAGGAGAAGGAGACAGAAAAGGAGAGGGAGGGGAAGAAGGAGAAGAATAGGAAGAAAAGGGACAGGAAGGAGAAGAGAAAGCAGAAGGAGAAGGAGACAGAAAGAAGGAGAAGAGACATTTATTCAGCTTATGGTTCTAGAGGCTGAGGCTGGAAAGTCCAAGCACATGGTGCCAGTACCCAGCAAGGACCTTCTAGCTACATCATAACATGGTGAAGATGTCACACCAAGGGATAGAACGAGTGTACAAACTTAAAATCTTCTTTCAGTTTTATCAAGCCACTAATACCATCATGGGGACCTCACCATCATGACCCTAAATACCTCCTAAAGATCCCACTTCTAAATGCCATCAAAATAAGAATTTAGGGATTACATTTCCAACACATGGATTTTGGGGGACACATTTAAACTACAGCAACTCCTCACATTCTTTGGGGGAGACACAGACAATAAACCAAATAAACCATATTCCCCTTCCACAAGCCACAGGCTCAAGATTCTGTCCTTTGCACAAGCATGTTGTAAGGTAATGCAGATCCATTTTACTTTGCCAGGTGCCCAAGGCCCTGATGCTCTGCCTCAAGGCCTGTATTTCTTGACTGGCCCAAACTGGCACAGAGTGGAGCATAGAGTGAGTCTGGTTTGCAAATCAGGAGGCCCAGGGCCTCACTGGGTGATCTGACCAAGACACTTTGCTTTTCTGCTCCTGGGTTTGCTTAGCTCTCCAGTAGGTATAAGAAATTGAGCCTTGCTTACCTCCAAAGATGCTGGATGGGAGTGAGTCTGTACAATTATTTCATGGATCCTTTTTTTAAAAAAATCTGTCTTTTAAAAAATTTTTATTTTACCCAAGGCCAGCCTGAACTATGTAATGTGATCCTGTCTCAAAAAAGACAAAAAAAATTTTTTTATTTTATTGATACATTTTGTATTTTTACATGATACAACTTGCTTCTTCTTTTATTTCATGGATCCTAAACACTCTTTACAGATGATACAAGAAATTTCTTGCAGAATCTCATGATGAACTCTAGCCATAAAGACAAAATTCTTTCCAGTCTAGCTTTCCAGACCTGAGAGCAAACCGGGGTGGACAATGGAAAACAGAGGAAGGCCTGTCTGCTCATGAAGCAGCTGCTGACAGTAAGATGGCCAAACCGAAGAACACAGCAGGAGGCCCAGGGCTTGTCCCCACCAGCACGTGGGCCAGATGACACCCTAGCCCATGAGTTCAGCCCTCCTTCTCAGTCTTGCCCACTCTGCTCCCCTAAACCCTGTCTGGGGAGGAAACTCCAGAATCTGCCACTTGGCATCCACTGGGGAGGAAAATGCAGCCAGATTGACATGTCGTTTCATCAAGGCCCCATTTTCCATTTCAGTCATTAAATAGAATTTTGCTTTAAAATGATTAATAAGTTTGAATTCATACAGCAAGTTATAGATTAACAATTGTGGGTCCCATAGGCAAGAACAAAAGAAACTTCATTATTGCATTTCATTCATCAAACCTCTAATAAGAATGTCATTACTTATGTGCCTTTGCCTTCCAACCCTGAACAATAGGCCACTTCCTAGGACTTTGTGTGACCTAACAACCACCCCAAAAATGAATATGTTCACCTGCAAGGAAAAATATTACCCTGAATTTACAATGGCCCACTGAGCCATGAAAAGGAAATCTCAGAAATGTCCATCTGGACTTGTAGTGACCTGGCTGGGCAAGCCTCAGCAGAAAAAGGGCAACTGAGAGGTCCTGGTTTGCACCACCCCTCAAGAAAAATATCCAAATGATGCCCTTGGAAGTTATATGCTTGCAGTTACTCCAAAAACAACACCCCAAAATAGATGAACCAATGGGTCAGGAAGCGATTTTCCTTGGAGGATAATGCCTTCAGCAGTACACCAGCTGTGTGAGTGATTTACACACTGGCCCCGCAGGTATTATGGGCTGCCCTCACAGAGATATGGCCCTGTTTGTCTGGGCCTTGCATGCTCCCCACCAATCTGAGGCTGGCTCTGCCTTCTATGGTATTTTTGTGCAGACTGTGGTCTCTTTCACTTGGCTGTTGTGCTTTCTCGTAGTCTCCCCCAGAAGTGCACCTTATATGTCTCCAAGGCTCACTCAGCTCCTTCCTCTCTGCTTGAGACATTTTTCCGTCTCACTCAGCAATTCCACCAGCCAGGGTTCAGATCAGCCACAGAGCTCAACCTTCAGCGAGCCCAGCTAGACACCCAGTCTTTGGAAGGCTGCTTCTTCTCCTGCCTGTGGTCCTTTCTTTGGAGATGTAATCAAGGGACCTGCATGCAGGTGTGAGCAGACAGGAGCCCTGCATCTGCCTGAGGGCTTCTGAAGGTGTTAAGGTTTACATCTAGATGTCCACCCACCAAGGCCTCATGCAGTCCTAGGTGGGGCTGTTTAGAGCTGGCTGGGTCTGGAGTGTGATGCTGGGATTAAGGGTGCCTCTCCCTGGGTGTGGGTGGCACTGATCAGTAGACTTACAGCATGAATAGAATATAAAGGGACAGATAAAAGCTGCTGCTGCTGCTGCTGCTGCTGCTGCTGCTGCTGCTGCTGCTGCTGCTTGCTGCTTACTACCTTCTCCCTGCCACATCACGAACAGTTTCTCCTCCCTGATGCTCCTCCACAATACAACCCTGCCTTGGAGCCAGCCAACTATGGACTGAGATCTCTACAAACTGTGAGCCTAAATAAACCTTTCTTCCTTTAACTTGTGGGTGCCGGGTATTTTGTCTCAGCAAAGAGAAAAGTAACTAAAAAGGAAAAGTTGGCACCGCACCCACCTTCCTACAACAAACCCACCATGCTGGGCCCTGTGTTCAGCCAGCGATCTAACACTATTCGAGCAAGGTCACTCCTCCAGGGGGCAAATGGTCAAACACAAAACGAACTCAAAACCTTAAGCAACCGCAGTGAATTATTGTGAGTGTCCTGAGGGTCATGAATACAGTGAGCTTCCCATTGCATCCTTAAAAACAGAAGCCAGAGGAGGTGCCACCTCCCTGAGTCTTTCATGAACCCTAGGGCCTCTGCTTTATCTCCTAAGGCCTCCTCACCTCCCTTGTCAACTCTAAGAAGAGAGCCATGAAGTCATTCTGCCTGCCCAGAGTCTTTATACTTTTCAGACCCTGGTGGGATAAGGTGGCAGAAATGAAGAGTGAAGACTAAGAGTCCAACAGCCTTGATTTGAGTCCTCCTTCTCCCCTATGAAGGCTGATCTTAGCCCTAATCCTCAGCTTTTGCAGAGGAAAATCCTGAGGGTACTTCTCTCATGGGGTGGTTGTGAGAACAGAGAGTAGGGTAGAAGTGTAAACTTCCTTACAGAGGTTTTGTTCAAGTTTCAGAAATTCTTATGTAGTTAAAGAAGAGGGAATGAGGTTAATGGAGATTACCGTGAGGCTATAAGGCTCTGGGACATCCATAAATAAGAACCGATCTCTAGAGGTTAGAAGTCCTAAAGCTGGCACTTGGAGGAGGAGGCTTCCCTTTTAAGGAAGGGGTCCTTGCCCCTGTCTGCTCCATTCTGGTTCTTCATCATGTACCAGCCTCTGCCTATCCCAGGATGGTCATTTTCTTTAGCAACCTGCCTCCCCTCTCATTATTTGTCAACCCTTCTGCTTCAAGACCCACAGCTAGCTGCCCACCCTTCCCCATGGTTCTTGGTACCCAGAAGAAAGGGGAATCTGATTGGTTGAGCCCATCAGCCAATGGGTGGCTGTCCTTCAATCAGGTGTCCAACCTGAAGCTGTTGCCAAAGGGGTGGAGGGAGGCTAAAGAAGGGTGACATGACCTATGGGTGATTTCTGAAAAGGGGGAGGTTGCTATGAAAGTCTACTACCTACACAAAGGCTACTTTGTTATATTTGTTTAAATTTTTAACTACTGATCCTTATCTCTGAAGTAGGCTATTGTCTATTGATCACGGGGTGCTCTTTGTCCCTTGCTCTCACGCTGCAAATGTCTTGAGGTGGGAAACAAATTTCAGACATTGTCAGCCTTTACCCCAGTGACCCTCCTCTTCGAAGCCTCACTGAAGAGTTCCAGCTCTCTGCATGGCCTCCTTTGCCAGGACCTCTCCTTTTCTGTGTGTGGCCTCTGAGGAGTGCTCAGACTTAAGATGCCACAACTTCTTTCCTTTTCCTACTCAGCAAGATTCTCCTCCCCACATGCCACCTTCCTGCAGTGGAAGCCGGCCTCTCCCTCCCCCCCTGGA
>RJWT010029087.1:0-15041 GCA_004365215.1 Cuniculus paca | reverse complement strand
TTTTGTTTGATTGTATTCTTTTCAAAAGAAACAACAACAACAACAACAAAAAAAACAAACAAAGAAATAAAGAATGGTTGACAGAAAAAGTGAATGCAGGTAGGCCCCCCTCCAAAATCATGGTCCCTTGGTAAATTTCCAAACCTGAGCTTGTTTTAATTAAGAAGAGAATGTTTCCAGCAGAAAGGGTGCAGAAACATCCTGGCAAGTATTCATGTTAATGATTCTCTCAACCCTTCCCCAGAAAGACCTATGGCCATTTACTCAGATAACCAGTCACTGGGGAAAAGAGAATACTCAAACATTTTAAGGATGCTGGACAAAGGGCATGAGTTGATAATGGTATCTCAGACCTGAAGCATTGCTGCAAACTGCTATTATAATGGGGACAAATGGGAAGCCAGGTAATCAATAGAGTCACAGTGGGTCTTCTGGGTCCATGGACCCAACAGTGTGATTTCCCTGGCCCTTAAATTGGTTTATGGCAAAACCTTCCCATTGACCTTTTGGCCTGATGGCTAAGAAGCTGTGGTGGAAAAATCCCAGACTTCCTTGCAGCTAGGGCACAGGAATCATTCTTTGAGATATTCGGCAAACAGACTGTTGCCCCTGTGCCAGTGGCAGCTGAAAGTTGCTTTTGCAGGCGTGAATTTTCCAAGGATCCACACTCATGTTCTACAGTTCAGTCATCATCTTTGGAGTAAGAGGCAACTGTGACATTGGCAGTGAAGACAGAAATTGTGGCAGCAGTTTTCTGACCTTGAAATTGCAACCAAGGTTGTTGTGACCTTCTGGCCAAAAGCCTAGCTGAGCTCTTCCAGTCTGTTCCTGCACTCTCTAAGAACTTCTTGTAGTTGGAGTATATATGATATGAGTGCTATAATCACTCTGTAACTTACATTTCTGTTTCCTTAAAGTGTTTATTTATGATTATAATCATAAAAATTTAGTGCAGAATTGGAAATGTAATTAAATGTTTCTTCCAGCTATTACAGTTTCAACCCTACAAATGTGTCTTGCTATGTCACCTGTTATAATTTGCTAACTTGAAAACTTAATCTACTTCCTTATTTTATAATGCCTGATGTAAAACTGGGTCTCAATATTTGAGCACTGAACAAAAAATGCTGGTGAGTAAAGCGCTGAAATCTTACACTAAATTAATGTCTAAAATTGAGTTTTAAGAAGAATAAGAGTTATATAAAAAGGTTTGGGGAACAGAAAGAGTTTAGTACATGCACACAAACAAACTTCCCATAGTTTTTAAAGCATCTAAATCTCTGCATTTAAGCCTTTTCTGTTGAAATACCTATGTAGTGTTTCTGTCTTTATGCAATAAAATCTGATTGACATGGTAGAAAAGAAAGGTAAGAAGGAAGACATATTAGGTTTTAAGAGTTGCAGTTTACAAAGTATGATTAATCTGGTAAGAAGATTGATCCAGAATATTATAACGGCACTGGCTACTGATTGTGGATGGGTAGATTGTGGAACATTTTGCTGTACATTCAGATAGGGCTGGAGAGAAACTTTCTTTAGAACCTAGAGAACTCTGGGCTTGATTTTCACACCAGGGGTGGGGAGAGGACCCTGAAAAAGAACGAGGAGATCAATTTTCACATTCTTTCATGGAACCTGAATATATTTAGAGCAGTTGTATCAGAATGCTTAGGGACCAGAGAGGGAGGAAAGTTAACATTGAGCTGATGTTGAAGTCCTTGTAGATGTGAAGAGGGATCACAGACTAATATTTTTATCTTTTTCCTTTTTGTTGTTTCTTGATAACTTGCTATTAACTGAGGGTGTTGTACAGACCCTAACCCTAAAGACTATGCAGGGAGAAGCAAAGCAGTGATCCAAACTTGACTTGAAAGACTATCTTCTATATTTGTTTTCAGTATCTTGTAATCTTATGGTTAAAACTATGAGTCCTCAGCCACATCTCTTCCACCCTCAGCCCCATTCTCCAAGGAAACTCCTACTTCGTTTATTTCTTCTAATGATTTTGTATTGGGTTAACCATCAGCTGCAGGTGTCCTCACTGGAATATTAATAAGCTATCAGCTTTCTTGTCTTTGGGAGTTTTGCTGGTGTTTTCCTTTGGTTTGTCTGACGATTGATGTCAGCAAAAATATATACTTTGTTAATATTCTGTTAGTAGATAGACTGTCAATCAACCTTCCTTTGAGTATAAGAGGCACACAGTCAAGCGCAGGAAAAAATGTTCATGTTTTCTTTTGGTAAGTTTAACTCAGGTAGAAATGGAAAACTGTCTTACTAAGTTCAAGTAACTTAAAGTTAAAGTAATAGTTATTTCAAATTCTGTGGCACAGTTATTCCAGGATTTAAATTCAGCCCATTAATAATTGTGTCCCTTCCCTGTTACCTCATTCATTTTCCAGGAGGATGAGCCTCTTTTGTAGTAGAAGTTTGGCAGCTGGTTGTGCCATCTCTGTGATCTGGCATCAAGAAGGGGTGTCCTAGATCTATCCAGTCTGTTGACTGTGTTAGTTTCTGCTCCATAAGTGACATAAATCAGACTTGCATGTGTAAACATCGTATTGTCTCCCTAGTGTAAGAAACTGAAAGAGTAAATAAGATCCAAAAAGTAAAATAGATACTGTGAAAAGGGAAAGAAACTGCTCAAAAGGAAAGAACAACTGGGGCGGAGGAAAGGAGAAAAGAAGTAAGGGAAATATATACACACAAGGTAGCTAAGATACACACAAATATATGCACACAAGATAGCTAAGATAATTGTACTACTCATTCTATTAGTTCATTGAAAGGAACAGTTGTGCTTATATTGTTAGATCAGTTTTGCATGCCTATTTCTGGTAATCTGAGCACTTATTTTGAAGACAACAATATACAATATAATAACCATTGTTAATTTTCTATCATCTTGTTTTGAAATTCTGTGTCATTTTTATTGTTTTATTTGTTCTCTTTAAAATTAAAAAATAGTTTATTTTTTACTTTTGACCTCATTTCAGCCTCTAGCAGTCCTAGTATTTACTGTCTCTGACTTACACAGTTCTTGCTTAGCTACTGTCAGTCCTTCCAGCTGTTTCTACTTCCCTTTCTGGGGCATAGAATATGTTCAGCTTCACCCACATTCACAGTCACGGGCAGCCCTGTCTTGTGTCCGTGTCTAGGTCCATGGGTGTCTCCATTGCTGCTGTGCTTCTCAGTGTGGATGTGGGGCTCCTCTTCAAGCAGTCTCTCAATATAACTCAAGAAACCAGGCAGTGGTTCCCTTGATCTTTGGGTTTTCCAAAATTTACATGTGGTTTGGGTATAAGTCACTTTCTGACCCCAGGACTCAGACCCAGGAAGCACCTAGTCACTGGTCATCCCCTCTCCAGATCTCTCTGGTAAAACTTTAATCTCCTTTGGGATGGACAAATATTCTTACATCTTCAACTTTTTCCCCAGTTTGTGTGTAGATAGAATCCTTCTTTCCAGCATTTTCCCTTGATAGGTAAGGTCAATGCTGTAGAATAAAAGTATATTTTCTCTAACAGGATCCTAGTATTTGTAAACCAAAAACATGCTGGTTTTCAGTCTTATCTCTGCTGCAGATCTGCAAATGCCTACTTAGATACTCAAAAGCTAAGAACATTTTTTTTTGGTATCAGTTGTATTCAGAACAGAAAATTGTTGCTTCTACTGCTAGATGATTATTAAGAATTGAATACAGTGTAATATAAAAATATTCTGCTTCATGAGATGACCCTTCCTATTTGAGGGCATTGTCCTTTTCTTTTAGAAAACTTTAGTGATAGAAAATAATAATTAGTGCTCGTTTCATGTCAATTTTAGAAAGCAGGCTACCATTTATCATCCTTTTTCTTTTTATCTCCTTCCTTCCTTCCTTCCTTCCTTCCTTCCTTCCTTCCTTCCTTCCCTCCTCCCCCTCTACCTTCCTTCCTTCTTTCTTCTCTCCCTTTCTTTCTCCCTTTTTTCCTTCTGGTTATTGAAATCTAGTAGCCTGGGGACCTGTGATATGATGGACAGAACACTGAGCACTCTAGAGATCAGGCATTTCATGACATTGGAAGGTTACTTCTTCCTGTGTCCTCAGTTTCCCAGATGAAATGAGTTCTAAGGAATGTTACTGTTATTTTTCATTACTAGGATGTAAATAGATTATGATGATAATGACAACCAATATTGGTTATGTGTTTACTATTTACCTATTTCTAATAAAGCATTTTTCATGGTATATAAGTCAGGGCTCTTGATTACAAAAATCAAAATCATCTTAATTAGACAAAGTGAAAATGGAATTTGTTAAGGGATGTCACTTAGTTCATAGAACTTTCCAGAAGGGGAGAAAAATGTTTAGAAGTTATGTAAGTAAGAACAGTGGCTAAATTATAGAAGAAGACCACTTCTAGGCAGGACTTGCTGTTTTAACTGTGTCTTTTGTTTTCTGTATTCTGATGCCTTGATCCTGGGCCTTGCTGCCCTTGGAGGGACTTCTGGCTCAGGACAGCCAGTTGCTGGAGATAGTAAACAACTCATCAAGGGCATGCTCTTCAAATATGAACCCACTGATCCAGAGTCTACATCTCCATACACCTCTGTATTGAGTTCTTATACTCTAGGCCACTGTTTTCCTGCCCTAGTTATCCCAGGCTAGGTACCAAACCAGTAGAGAGAGGCTCTATGTCTCAGAACCCACCAACATTATTCAAATTGGTCAGCCCTAAGCCTGTTTATCTTGACTAGCCTGTTCTTTCCCAGGGAGATCACCCTAGAAGCTTTTGTCTGGGTTCCTCCCTTTCTTTCTGCACTGGCCAATCCTCATGCTCCTTCTGGTGCTCCCAGTCATGGTGTGGCACATCCTCTTGGGACCCATGAGCAACAAACTATTATTCCAATGGCAACTGTTTCCTGATCTGTTGGTCTTACAGTCCTTCAAATATTTTATTAATGCAGCATATTTTAGGACACATGGCTGCTGGGCACTGATCCTGTAGCTTGTCCTGGTCACCAGAAGTCAGAACTCTTGCCATTGCTCCTTCTAGAAGACAAGATCCCTATGGCTACTTTCACCAGAGAAGACTCCACATACTGTCCATTTCTTCATTATCGGTCACTTCCAAAAGAAAGTCTTCCATCTATGGGATCTGTTGGGGTTTTGGTCACATGTTCACCATATCTTAACTTCAAGAGAGGTTGAGAAAATTTGTGCCTTGTTGCTGGCTTTTATTTTGGAATATGTAAACTTAAAGATGTGAGATTCTCAGAATATTAAAAATTATTTGGATGGTCTGGATGATCACAAACAGTTTTTGAACAAATGAGGACTTAGCAAAATTTTAATGAAGAAAAGATCATTTTGATTAATCTTTACATTATTCAGAATCAGTGTAGCCAAAGCACATTCCTAAACACAGAAGGTTAATGTGCCCTGGTAGTTACATCTGCATCATCATAGGAAATGTTTGTCAGGAGATGGTCACATCATTTTACTCTGGTTGTGGGAAACCAATTTAGGGGAGAGGGACAGGGTTATTGCTTTTAGGAAAAACAATATTCTCAGACTCCAAATTGAGAGAATCCCATGCATTATTGAGGGTTCACCATGATTAAGCTTTTAATCTTATTTCATTTCTAAGGTACTATTTCTAAGCAAGTTTACAAATCACCTTGTCCTAAGATTCCTGTCTTTCTGAGGTTTCCTTTCTTGGTAGGATCAACTCTTCACAACCCTGCCTTTGTAGAGTTCATTCTACTTGTAATTTCTTGCAGTTTGCATAAAGAATAACCAAGTCTTTCAGCTTACAAAGAAAGAGATATCATCTTAAATCAAAATTATTGAGAAACATTAGTAGTGAGGATAAGAAAAACAGTGTAGTCTGAGACAGTTCATTGATGGAAAGTTGAATTTTAGTATAGTGCTGTCCAATGAGAATGTAAAGCAATTCAATATTCTTCAAAAGTTTGGTCTCAGTATCCACTGACCAACATCTCAGAAAAAGAGCTAGGAGGAGTTGCCAAAGCCTTTTTCCAAAAATTAAATAACCTGATTTTCAAATATTACTGTACTTAGATGGGATGGGAAAAATACTTGCTTAAGAGAGATGCTAGTTATATTATTATTTCATAGTTATTAAGGAACAAGGGCAAGTCACGGTTTCCTCCTATGGGGCTTGTCCTTCTACCCTGGGAAGAGAAGAGAACTGAATGCTCTTTTTTGCAGATGCCGTCATCTAAAGGAATTAGGGCTGGCTTTTAGCCATCATTTCTCCCCTTCAAATCTCAATCTTCTCCTAAACATCAATTTCGACCAGAGGAGTGGCTGCAGGGGTTCTCTGTGACATCTCCATGCATCTTTGTACAGAATTGGAGCTCTCCTTCTTTCCAGGTCCAGCACTATATAATCCCGAGAAAAGAAATTTCTGGCTTGAGGCATGGGGTAAATAACCAAAGCCAATTCCATGAGATTCAGCAGATATTTTGCCACCCAGTTGCAAAGATAGACTTTCCAACTCTTCCAGAGTTGATGCTGAAAAAAGCCAGGCTTCTGTGACTGTTCAAGAACCTCCCACCAGAAATGTTGACCCAATTCCAAGTCTATCGCTTAGTGTCTCAGGCAAGTTTCCATTTCCTCAGCAACATTTTCTGTTTTCTGTGTCATGGAAGAAAGCCAAGTCAGGAGATAATTTGAGATGAGGGGCTAACAAAGGCTTAATACATTACGCTAGCAGAGAGAGAGAGAGAGAGAGAGAGAGAGAGAGAGAGAGAGAGAGAGAGAGAGAGAGAGAAATTGACTCACTGTTAAACGAGAGGTTAAAAGACTGTTTGGTTTTCAGCCTACTTGAGAGGCAGGACGCTCTTTCAGCAATGAAATACATTCACCCCTGATTCTGCTTAGACCAGAAGCTCTGAAAGTCTCCTTAGTTGTGTGTGTCCAACTTCACTAGGGTTACCATCAGTGAAGCTCTCTTGACGTGTGTATTTTCCAGTAAATTTTGGGGTGGTAATTTCAGAGGTTTTCCAACACAACCTGTACCAAAACAGATATCTCCTTGCTGGAAGGGGAGACAGTGTCTCTATGAATCACCTAGGCAGCTCTGCTCTAGTTGTCAGACACAGTCATATAACCTTTTTGATGACCTTAAAGACAACTGATCTAGGATTTTTAAACACTGTCTGTTAAATTCCTTCGCAGCAGAGTAAACAGAGTAAGTTTATCATGAAGAAACCTGACAACATTGTCTTAGCCAGGTGGTCAAAAACCACCTGACCAGTGATAAGTCGTCTTCATTAAAAGAACCCTTGCTAACGTGTGATAAGAAGGGCACGGCATCTTTGTGACCTTTTCCCCATAGCGCGTGATCCTAGCCTAGTTTTGAGTTAGACATCGGAAAACCCCAAATAGAGGGACATTCTACAAAATATCCAATCAGTATTCCTCAAAAATGTCAAAGTTATCAAAAAATGGAAAACTAAGAAAATGTCACAGCCTTCAGGACCTAAGGAGACATGAGGGTAAATAAAATGTGGCAATCTGGATGGGTTCTTGGAATGGGAAAAGGATATTAGGTTAAAAAAATGAGATTTAAATAAAATATGTACTTCAGTTAATAATAATGTGTCAACATTGATTCATTAATTGTAACAAATGTACCATACCAATGTAAGATGTTAATAATAGAGAAAATGGTGTGGGCTCTATAAAAATTATCTGAAATATTTATGAAAATTGTGTTTATTTAGCCAGCTAACAGATTTATATGGCTATTACTTCAAAGTAATTGTATTCTTTTAACATATTTGTATTGCTACCTATTAGTTATTTTTGACCAAAATATTTTAGGTTTTTCCAATGCTTTTAATAAAAAGTTCACTAATATTGCATCAGAGATGTATGTTACTGATTGTCATCGGGCACCAGCCGGAGCACTGAGCACTTGACCTGTATTAGTGTATGCAGTGCCAAGAGACTGGCTTCATCATTATCCTCTTTTCATTTTTGAGGAAAGTGAGGCTTAGAGAAGACCCAGGTATAGTTTACTTCAACTCTATGATTTTTTTAAAAATGAATTTTAAATTTTAGAATATTTTACAATATGCAAAAAGTTGTAAAGATAGTATACAGAGTTCTGTATGCAGAGTTTCCCCCACTGTTAATATCCTACTATGAGATTAACATTGGTGCATTACTATTCACTGGTCTCTGGACTTGTTCAAATTTCACTAGTTTTTCACATGAATGTCTTTGTTCTATCCCAGGACCCAGTCTAAGATAGCAATTATATTTTGCAAAGCTAATGGTTGCAACCATTTCACTTGGCTTGCTCTATAGAGCAACTTTAAATCTATAAAAAGTTAAAAGATACTTGTTTGATGAATTTTGGAGAAACAAGCTAGTAATGGAATTGTTCAGGTCGAACATCTCTATCTTTCTTAGAATACACTTTCAGAATATGGTGCCTGATCTAAACATTCAGGAACTTCTCCTGTAAGATTTTTTTGTAATAGCTGTCTGTAGTACTTTTTTAGTTTTTTAGTTTAAAAGCAAACAACCACCAGTCAAGATGTGGCACATGCCTGTAAACCCAGCACTTGGGAGGCTGACACAGGAGGATCACCACAAGTTTGAGGGCAGCCTGGGCTACATAATGAGTTCAAGACCAGCCTGAACTGCATAGGGAGATCCTGTCTCAAAAACAACTCCCAAAATGAAAAACAAAAAGAAAAACAAACAAACAAACAACTCCAAACAAAAGCAAAAACAAACCTAAAACCCCAAAACCAAAACCAAACCAAACCAACAAAAATCCAAACCAAACCAAACCAAACCTAACTCAGAAATGCTGCCTCTTAGTGTCCAAGTTACTTATCACATTGAAGTCATTGATGCCATTCTCCATTCCTTGGTCATTTTGTCCTGATGGCTTCCTTCAATGTGTCTTTCATATCTTTTGCTTTCTTCCATTCCTGTTGCTATTATGTTAGTCCAGCCAGGACAATATAGTATTATTTCACACTTTGACTTTTATAAGAACCCTTTAAAGACTATCATTACTTCTACATTCCTTCAGCTACAAACTCATCAGTAACAGACTAACCTTTAAAAATTATTCGTTTCATCATACAAGGTATGATTAAGAAATACAGTGAATATCAAGGTAAAACATTTATTACAGTAAAAGATACATTGCCATTAATCTTTCTCAAAACATCTCCCTTGCTTCAAACACACTTACCCCACCACTGTTGCCACTTTCTGAAGTAGTCCCGGATGTCCTCTTTCATGAGTGTTTTTAGTTGTGCTGTTGTGCCTGCCTTGACGTCCTGAACTGATTCAAAATCTTTACCTTTCATGGTCATTTTGACCTTGGGGAAGAGCTAGAAATTGCATGGCTTCAGATTTGGTAAAGAAGGTGGATGAGGACACAGTTTTGTTTTTATGAGTCCATCTTCCCATTGGGTAGCACTCTGGAGCAGCCTTCACCATATTTTTTGTCACACTTTGTAAGGACATCCACAGAAGAAGACTTCGAGGTCTGCTTCAGAAAGTGGCAAGAAGAATGGTTAAGTGTGGTCAAATTGCGGAGGTTTATTTTGGAGGAGATTAATGATGTGTCTTTTACTGTAATACAATGTAAAAAATTTAAACATTTACTCTATACTTCAATCATACCTTGCATTATTTTCTTTTTTCTTTTTTTTTTTGAGGCACTGGGGATTGAACTCATGACCTCGTGCCTGCCAGGCAGGTGCTTAGGCCACTGAGCTAGATCCCCAGGCCTTGTCTTTTTGAGACAGGGTCTCACTATGCCATTCAGGCTGGCCTTGAGCTCCCTTTGTAGCCCAGGCTGGTCTCAAACTCACATCGATCCTCCTGCCTCAGCCTCCCGAGTGCTGGGATTACAGGTGTGCGCCACCAGGCCTGGCTCCTTGCATTATTTTCTTGCTCAAAAATCCTCTGACTTTGCCCCGTGATTTTAGTAGAAACATCCAACTTCTTTTTTTTAGTTAATTAAGCTTATTGGCACATCTTAGGTATACATAATGACCACATTCATCATAGGGAATTTGTACCTTTACATGACGTAACTTGTTTTTTTTTTTTTTCCCCATTCCCCTACACTCCCTTCAACCCCTCTTCCCCTCCCCATTTACAAAAGCGTTTCTATTTTCTCCTTTCCTCATCCTTCCTTTTCCTTCTCCCCTCCCTACTTCCCCTTTCCATTTGGACATTTTCTTCCTATTTTACAGTGTCTATTATACATTTTGGTTCTTATTTACACTTTCAATTTCTCACACCTGAGAAATAATGTGGTATTTACACAATGTGTCTGATTTATTTCACTTAAAGAGTATGGCCTCAAAGTGCTTCCATTTAACTAGAAATGTTTCAAACTTACCCTTCTTTATGGAAGAGCAGTACTCCATTGTATTAAAAATAAAATCTTATTTATCCAGTCATCAGTCAATGGGAATTTGGGCTGTTTTCAAGATTTAGATATTACCAATGAAGAAACAACTTAGTACTTATATTGTTTTTACAATACTTAGTACTTTTATTAATTTTGCATGCCTATATCTCACCCAGAACAAGTCCAGAAGGCATAGACATAGAATAAATTAGAAGCCACGTACCTGAAATTTCTGAAATGATAGCAACTAAGGTAAAGAAACAACAGGGCCTATATTGTTTGATTAACTTTGCATATCTGTATCTAGTAGTCTGAGCAAACTTATGGAGAATAACAGTGTGTGCTGTAGTAACCATTGTTGATTTCCTACTGTCTTGTTTTTGAAATTCAAACTTGTATTGTTTTGTTTCATTTTGCTGTTTTGTTTTATTCTCTAAAAGATAAAAAAAGAAAAACAAAAAGCAAAACACAATAACAGAGCTTTTAGTGTTTTGAACAGCTTTTTACTGAAAGGTAAAAGTTTGTATTTGGCATGCTTTTACATGATTAATGTGATCTTAGCTCTTGTATGCATGCTGCTAATTTGTCAAACTTTGGCTCATGCATTGTTAATTTAAGAGCAATACATGCAGTACTCATGTCATCTGCTAGTTTGATTCTTTTATCAGATTCAATATTATTCAAAGTTCAAAATAACTGCTCATGAGCAACATATGATCTAGATAAAATAAGGAAAAGCAAAAAAAAAGATTTAGTTATTACAAACTGTGCTGCTATAAACATGGATGTGCATATATCACTGTGGTATGATGCCTTTAATTCTTCTTCTTCTTCTTCTTCTTCTTCTTCTTCTTCTTCTTCTTCTTCTTCTTCTTCTTCTTCTTCTTCTTCTCCTCCTCCTCCTCCTCCTCCTCCTCCTCCTCCTCCTCCTTCATACCAAGAATCAAACTCACCACCTCTTGCTTGCCAGGCATGCACTGTGTCAGAGTTGTATCCCCAGTTCATGATGATTTTAATTCTTTTGGGAAGATACCAAGAAAGGGAAGTCGAATAGAACCTCTAGTTTTAGTTTGTTCCACAGTGGTCGTACCAGTCTACACTTCCACCAGCAATGGAGAAGTGTTCCTTTTCCCCCCACAGTCCCACCAGCAGTTGTTATTGGTTGATTTCTTGATAACAGCCATTCTTTCTGGAGTGAGAAGGAATCTCAGTGTTTATTTTATTTTATTTTTTTTGCATGTCTTGAATGACCAATGATGTTGAACACTTTTTCATATATTTATTTGCTGTTCTACTCATCTGAGATGTGTCTATTCACTTCAGATGTCCATTTAAACTTGGGGAGTCTGATTTTTTAAAGGCCTTTATATATTCTCGACAGTAATATTTTGTCTGAGGGACAACTGGCAAAAATTTTGCCACACTGTATGTCATCTCTTCACTCTGTTGGTGGTTACTCTCACTGTGCATAAGCTTTTTAATGTGATGAGATACCAGTTGTTGAGTCTTTGTAATATTTCCATTGTGGTCTAGGTTTTGTTCATAAAGTCTTTGCCTACACTAGTGTCTTCGAAAGTTCTACCTATTTTCTCTTCCAGCAGAATTTAGTGTTTCTGTTTTAATATTTAGGTCTTTGGTCATTTTGATTTTAGTTTAGTGCATGATAAAAGATATGGGTCTAGTTTTAATTTTTGGCATGTGGAAAGCCAGTTTTTCCAGGACCATTTATTAAAGAGGTTTTCTTTCAGTGAAGGCGTTTGGCACCTTTGTCAACAATAAGGTGGCTGAATATGTCTGGAGCTGCTTCTGCATCTTCTAATCTGTTTCATTGATCCTCCAGTCTGTTTTTGGCCATACTATGCTGTTTTAATCACAGTAGCTTTGTAGTATAATTTTGAGTCAGAGATTGTGATGCTTCCTTCTTTGTTGCCCAAAATTGCTTTTGCTATTCTAGGTTTCATCTAGTTATAAATGAATTTTAGGATTGGTTTCTCTAATTCTGTGAGATATGCTGTTGGAATTTTGTTTGGGATTGCCTTAAACCTGTACAGAAATTCTGGAACTATGGCCATTTTCACTATGTTGATTCTTCTTACTCAACTTCTAAAATGTTATTAAACATTTTCTTACTCTCCTTTCATTATGTATACCCAAGCTAACTTCCTATGATTCTCCAACATGAACTCTTCTTCCTAATGAGTCCTCTTTCTCAGAATTCAGCCAGCACATCACACTCAGATGCAAAGCTCTCCCTTATGCTAAAACTCATACTTGGAATATCCTTTGTCCTTTTGTTTCTGTGTCCAAGTGCTTTCCATCTTTTAAAGAATGACTCCAAGTTTTGTCTGATGGCTCCTGAGAGTCCATAAAGAGAATTCATATCTCTTACGAAATTTTTAAATTTTATTTTAAAGAGAATAAAACCCAGTAAAATAAAACAGAATAAAGCCAATCAAAACAAAGCAGCAAAAGTGGTACAGAACTTCAGAACAGGATAATAGGAAAACAACAATGGCTACCATAATATATCTTGCTGTCTTCATAATAGTTGTCCATACCATCAGACATAGCAAAATCAAACAAAACAAAACAGAATATGACCAATCAAAACATAACATTGAATAAAACAAAATAATAGAGTGGAACAAAACAAAACAGTGAGAATAATACTTCACATTATTATCTTCAAAAGAGTTGCTCAGGTTACCAGACACAAGAATAAAACAAAACAGTAAAATGGAACAAAGCATTGGTTTTCAAGAACAAAACGGGAGGATATCCCTCACAGTTGACACAACGCACACTGCCATCCTCCAAGTAGATGCCCAGACCACCAGCCCCAGGCTTGCAGAGTCAACCAAACAATACAAGCATCAAACTATTCCCTTCCCCTCAGCTGCTATCCTCTCACCCTGAGTCCTCTGAATCATCAGGGAGTGAGGTGGGGGTGGGGAATGCTCTTCTAGTTTTTCAGCCTGTGAACCGGCTGGCTCATGGGAAGGTGTGCTTTCTCTTTCGGCTGAGGCTCTTTCTGATTAGCATGGTGGAGCTCGCGTCACGGAAAGGTGTGGTTTCTCCTCTGGCTGAGGTTCTTACCCATCAGCATAGCAGAGCCTGCTTCACGGGAAGGTGTAGTTTCTCTCCTCTTAGGAATTTATGTCCAATATTTAGGCTTGACAATGTGTCCAAGTGAAAAGGGGAGACCACTTTGTGGCCCTATTGATATTTCCTCATGTGTCTTCTAATTTCATCATTACTGTCACCACCACCACTGTGTTGACCCTTTGCCAAGCCACTCAGTCTGTGTATAGGCAAAATCCTCTCTACTTGTATCCCAGGGTACAACTGGAACAGTGATAGAACTTCAAAATACTTTTCTATATAAGAGTAAAGAATAAAAGAAAAGCAAACACTGCATTTCAGGAAACCGCACTTTATATAATACAAAGTGTGACGTATGAGAGACAGGACAACACAATTCTTCTGAAGGTTCACAACTTGCCAGTAACTGAACACAAAGATATTGAAGTAGATGAAAGATCAGAAGAAGAATTCAAAAGACTGGCTTTCTAAAAATGATTGATGACTTCAGAGAGGATAAAAATAAACAGTCAAATAATAACTCGACCTATCTTAATGTGTTATTTGGGACTAGGTTTTGATATATTGGCTCCAAATTCAAAGGATGGTATAAAGACATATGAATTTATTTACTTTTTTCATTTTGTTTTGTTTTTTGCCTTTTTTTGACACAGGGTCTTACTATGCAGTTCAGGCTGGCCTAGAGCTCACATTGTAACCGAGGCCGGTCTCTCACTCACAGTGATCCTCCTGCCTCAACCTCCCAAGTGCTGGGGCTACAGGCATGTGCCATCATGCCTGGCTTTTTGAATTTATTTTTTGAATTTATACAGGTCTGTCATCAGAGACTCAGACCCTGAGTTTCTACTCCACTACTCTTAAAATGAGGGTTCCCTTCTCCAGGTCATTGCAAGATATAATGTGACTGCTGGGGTTCCAGCCATAATGTACACATTGCAGGAAGTAAGAAGAGAAAGGGTCAGAGAACCTTAATGTATGTATTCTTTTGAAGAGCCTTCTTGGGTCTTTTCTCAGCAGCATATTTCCTTTTGATTAGCCATACTGTATTTCAAGAGAGGCTAGTAAGTATAACTTTTAAGCAGAGGAAATTGCAGTTATTAATAGAATAGGGTCTGTTAATAAGGACAAAAGGAAAAATGGACACTGCATGGGCAAGTAGCCATCTCTGGCACAGTTCCTTCCATGGTTCAGAAGCCCTGCACAGTGGCTGTCCTCTAGCTCCAAAAAGCTGGCAGAAAGTCAAAGTCCACTGCCCAATTTTTTTTTCTTTTGGTCTGTACTTTGAGCTTCTCTGCAGTCTCCATGTGAGGTACCGTTTTAGAGTCCATCACCTTGGTGCTCCCTGTTTAATTATGGTCAGAGGAACCAGGTGTTTTTCAGGATTGTCTTAGCTGCCTGCAGTTATTGCAAATATCAGTTAAGTAATACTTGTTATTAGGTAACTTTCGGTAGGACTCACCATTTTAATGTAAGAAGCTGTGGAATGGTTCTCTACCAGGGTAGAACGACAATTTAATGGTCTCCAATGAATTATTT
>RJWT010029086.1:0-15023 GCA_004365215.1 Cuniculus paca | reverse complement strand
CAGGCTTAGCACTCATGAGTTTTACTTCATAGTGAAAGAAAATACTTGCATCTATCTTGATTCATAATCATTCCAAGAAACTGAAGTAAACATGCTTTTGGATTAAATTTTCCAGATATTTGTTTTGGTTCTCTTTTTCTTCCTAATACCAATTAAAGACAAAATTTCTTAGGTAATGAAAGACTTAAAATTATGCTCCACACTGTCACCAAATCATGTCTAAGATTTGTCCACAGTCTCAGGGATTGGTCCAGAATTTGGATTCTGGCACTATTTGAAAGTCATGCCCCACGACGCATGCTAAGTCTTCCTTCAGTAAAAGCAGGGTGGTCCTTTAGAGACTGAGAAGGCAGCTGCCTGCCAGCAGGCCTTTTTGGATTGCAGAATTGCAGGCGCTCACACCTCTTAATCTAGCACCAAAGACAGCTTGGCTGCCTCTCAGCCTCCAATGTGCTGGTACAGCTGCAAGGGAGCTAACTTTGGCAGCCATAGATCATGGAGGCTTTGTCTCAGCTTCTCTCAGAATAGCTTTCATCAGGAGACATCTCTTAAAACAAATGCAGGGAGAAGAAGGCAAACAAAATTCGAGGCTGCCATAAAGAGAGATCTCGTTTTGAATCTTTGGATTTTCTTGCATGACTGCAACGCATAGGATATATCACTTCTGGTTTATGAACAGCTCGATGTGGTAGAAAGAGCTGTGAATTTGGAACTGCAGCAATGTGGAGTCCAGTTCCAGCTTTGTCTACAGTTCACAAGTAACTGAGTTTAGCTTCTTTGACCTTGGTTTCCTCATCTGGAAAATGAGAGGGTTTGGCCAGTTGATCTTTGACCTAATGATTCTATGAAAAGTGAATGTGGGAAGCACATGTTCACCTTCTCCAGCTAACAGCTGTGAGTATGTGACTGGACCAAATGGCACTAACTGTTGAAACGTTAAATTTAGGGTGAAGGGAAAGCACTAACTGTTGAAATGTTTTAGGCTGAAGGGAAAGCATTCCG
The DNA here is from genome assembly GCA_004365215.1 of Cuniculus paca. NCBI lineage: Eukaryota > Metazoa > Chordata > Mammalia > Rodentia > Cuniculidae > Cuniculus > Cuniculus paca. Next base: position 14,021 of record RJWT010029086.1, on the reverse strand, counting down.
AAATGGGACAAGGGCACCTCATGTTGAAACCTGGAGCCAGGCAACACTCCGAAGCCAGGGGCAATGTGTGACTGTGTCTCCCACCTCACATTTACTTTAGTTGGACCAGTAGGAACTCGCCTCAGGACCAAAACTCTGAAATCAATAATGTGTCAATACTTGGCTTTATGAACAGCATGAATCAGGTATTTTACAAAAATTTAACTGTTTTGTATAACTGTTCCACAATTTCTATGTAGCTAACAGACATAGAAAATTTAGTCTTTCCCAGTTTATATCTGCTCGTCTTGGCCTAGAGTTAAATATTTCTATGTCGGAATCATATTTCTGCTCTCAAGGAAACCCCTTCTACTTTCCCTTTCCCAAGTGGCTACTGGTAGGAGTTGCTTACTGTTCCTAAATAAGACAGTTGAGAGAAGGGCCTTGGGTCCAGGATGTGTGTCCCATCTTCTCTGGCCTCTACTAAGATTATTTCACCCTAGCTGGTGACCGGGCAACCTGTACTGATTTCCACCAGGCATGGTTAGTCCCACCTGGACTTTGGGCACCTCATGTTAACATCTGGCACCTTGCCATTAATTCTGGATTTGAGTCAATGGCATATTGTGAATTTATTTTTTTGGACTCAGGCTTTGCTTGATTTACCAGCTCTTTTAGTGCATGCTACCCAGCTTGGACAATAGGAAATTGCGGAGCTCCTGCATATGACATAAGACTTTGGGGAATTACTGATACTATATCAGGCATATGCACTTTGCCAAATTCTTCTATATTACAATTTCTAATCTCCTTCAGCCCTCCTCATCCCACCCCAAAATACTGTAGGACACCTGATGAGGTTGTCTCCTCCCAGAATGGCCCAAGGATGCTGCGGCCCTATGTCACTGTGAAAGTGCAGTCATCAATTTCTGGTGACTGCCATGGAAAGGATAGAAGTGGCTGCCATTCTGGCCCATTTTAAATCTTAATTTGTGTATTTCCAAAACAGTAGACTCTTGTCTTCAAATTGATATGGTTTCTCAAGTGATGCAGAAGTGCATGTGTATGTGCATTCACGCGTGTGTGTGTGTGTGCGCATATGTGCATGCACACACATATATTATGACCTAGAGCAGTGATACTTAAACATTAGTGGCCTGGAATGTTTGTTAAAACAGACTACTGGGTCTCACGCCCAGTTTTTGATCCTGTAAGTCTGGGGTGGAAGCTTAGAATTTGTATTTTTAACAAGTTCTTAGGTGATACTGGTGCTACTGGTCCCAGGCTCATGCTCACCCAGAATCTCCGGGCTCTGGTGCTGTGCAGATTGTAGTAAAAGCAATGCAGCATCTGAGAATAACTGTGCTTGGGAGCCTGAAAACAGATAGTTTTTCAATAGGATGGATATCACTAGGATCCAATAGAAAGTAAGTATTAAAAATTAATTGAGTGAGTTGACCATTTATATTATGACATCTATTTTGTAATGGTTCTATCTTTTCTTCTGGCGCATCTCCAGGTCACTAATCAGACTGACCTGTCAGTTAAGGTAATTATACTTAAGGTGTCATTTGAAGTCACCAAAAAGACTTTCTCTGGGTATGCATAGGCCTCAAAAATTTAGTTTACCTCTTAGCTCAAAAACTAGCCCCAACAGATTTGCTTTCAAGAGAAGGAATCAAATGGGAGCAAGGACCACCCCGTCTATATATTGGCTTAGTATAAGAGTTTCCTTGAGTTGTTTCTTCACAAATTCAAGTGAATCTTTTTTTAATTAACAATTTTATTTATGCATCATGAGATTCACTTATTTTATATGTACAATTCAACTATTTTTAATATATTTGCAATGTTGTACAACAGTCTCCACAATCTAACTTTAGGATGTTTTTATTACCCCTTAAAAACAGCCATTCCCTTGCACAATCACTTCTCTTTCCACTCTACCCTAGGCGATCACTCATCTTTTCTCGGTTCTGCAGTCAATCCATTTTATCCACATCTTGTGGACCCAAGTATTCAACTAATAATATTTGAAAAATATGCATCTGTGCTGAACACAAGCATATATACTTTTGTTCTTGTCATCATTCCCTAAACAGTATAAAATATTGGTAAACCATTCACATTGCATTAGATATTGTAAGCGTATGAGAGGAAGTACAAAGGTTATATGCCAACATTGTGTGATTTTGTGTGAAGGATTTGAGAAGCTGCAGATTTTTGTATTTGCAGGGGCTAGGGTACAGCAGAATTCTGGGACCAATCCCCATGGACAACAAGGGACCACTGTAAATGGAATCATACAATACATGCTCCTTTGAGTTGGGCTTCTTTCATTCCACAATGTTTTAAAAGGATCACCTATATTGTGGCCTGTATTCGTATTTCACTAAACACTAATTTCTATAGAATCTTCCTTTGAGACATGGACCTTTTCCTATTTTGACCATAATTGTTTTAGTCCAGGTGCTTTGTACCCACAGTGTGGTCGCTAACCAGTACTTTCAGCCTCTCCTACAAGATGCTCCATGCAGAAACTCAGTCAGGGTCTGCATTTGAGCTAGATCTCGGAATTTGTGAGCTCATTTCCGGTTGCTAAATGCTGTCAAAGAAGCTCTTCACCTCATCTGAAGTACTTACAGCAGGCTCTGCACTGGTCTCCTTCCTCAGGGTCCCCACGAGACCACTCAGCCTACACACTATTGCCTACGATTCTCCCTAACATGCCAATATAATTTCTTCAACAACTTCAGAGACTTCTTATTAGTTGAGTGCAAAGACCTCATCATTTAAATGTGATGCTCAAAGCTTTCTAGAATTGCCTCTCTTCTACTTAGTCAAGTTTCTTTCCATCAGTTCTCTCATACCAACTTTCAGGTCCTGATGTATCAGACCCCTCACTATACTTGGACCTCATGGTCATCCTCAAATTCAAGTCTCTTATTAAACTGTTCTCCCTCTATTCTTCTAAAGTCTCCCAGGACTAGCTCAGGCCACATCCCTGCCTGCCTCACCCCATATAGGACCTTTTGCAGATAGTAGATTTATATTAATCGTTACTAATTCTAAACTCTTAAAATACTTACTAAACACTGAATTTTGTGTTTACTTTTCAGCTACTCATAGTAATAATGGAGATGATGATAATGATGACACCAAAGATTTCTATAGCAATGTATGGTTTATTAATATTTTACCTCATTCTGCATATAATCTGAATATCTTTTAAAAATGAAATCTAAGATCCTAGAGAATAAAAGTAATTTCTTGTAGATCACTGGCTTAGTTACTAAAAGCCTTGACTTTACTAAAATCCCAGGAACTTATAAATTCTGCAGAAATTAATACCAGACCAGAGACAGGGTGATAAATTTTCCTCTAAGATGGAAGAGCTGAATCCAATAGAGACTACATAGGAGAACTGTTAAAGATTATGAGATTAAAAAAAAAAACCTCTCTTCTTATTATTAATATTTATTCAGCACTGAAGATACTTTATGTATATCATATAATTTTTTGTTAGACCTCTATGAAGTACTTTATTCTTATCTTGTGAGGTACTCTTGTTCATCCCTGCAGATGAGGAAACTGAGGCTCAAAATGTTATGCAACTTTTCTACAGCTTACAGCTGTTTTGTAGCAGAGTTAAGAGTAAAACCCAAATTTCTGGCTCTTTTTACTTTGTTATCTCTCTAAATTGTGAAAGCAATTCTACCAACAGAATATTGAAACAAGCCTGGGGTAACTAGGGTCTTCGAGGTCATGACTATTTTTCCAAGTCAGGAAGTGTTTCCACAGGCAATATTCCTGTTTTCATTGGAACACTAGTGAGATTTAAAGTCACCCATGAATTTCCTCCTTTGCGTCAGCAAACACTCAGAGGGAACACCCCAACGGATGCAGATGGACTCCACCAGCTTCCTTGGCCAAGTTCTTCTCATTCTTTGCCTGTGGTAAGTGGCCTCATGGGCTGACCACCCTCTCTGAATTTCACTGTAATTTCATGTTGGAGTCCAGGAGACTCTGACACTGTCAGATTATAGTTATAGATGAAAGGTAAACTACCTCAACTAATCAACTTCTTACTGGAGATGAAAAGAAATTTTGTGCTGATTACCAGTATGTTTTCAGTATCATTGAACTACTGAATCCCTGAAAATGCTTATAGTTTTGTTCTATGATTATATAGTTATTGCTTTACAATTCTTATTTTTTTCTAATGATTCCCAGGTCACAAGAAAGAAAAGAAAAGATGAAAAGAAAAGAAAAGAGAAAAGAGCAACCCCCAGTCGCAAATATGACTTTCATAAAACAATTCCATTCCATCAGAATGAAGTGGGATGAAGGAATGTGGAAACTTGAATTGAGGAGAGATAGCAGGGGTAATACAGTGCTGATGTCTCAAAGGACGGCATTCTACGGAGGTCCTTGTCAGCTACCAAAGGATGTACTGGTGCAAAAGAAAACACCATAAATTTATTAGCTTAAAAAAACATCTATTGAGTATGTCATAGTCTTGTAGCTGGTACAGTGTGACGGTACCTACTACTCAGGGGCTTGCAGAAGTCTGCTTTCAAATTCACTCTTATTGCACCCAACAGCCTGTGCTTCCTGTTTCCTTGTTTGCTATTAGTGGAGGCTGGTTTCAGTTCTTAGAGGTGCCCGCATTCATGGTGATGAGGTATTCCAGACCCTCAAGTCATCAACAGTGTGTTGAATCCACCTGTGCTTCACACCTCTGGCTTTCTGTTTGGTCTTGGGCCAGAGTGAACTCTGCTTTTAAAGGGTTATATGATTAAATCAGGCCCACTCACATAATCTCAATGAATTTGAATTTTTAAATACATCTCTCAAATTCGTTGGTAGCAATACCTAGATTAGTGTTTGATTAAATAAATGCAAGAAAAAGTGTGCTCATTAGAGATAGCATTTGGAGGAGAGTTCCACCAGGCATAAGAAACATAGAAACAGGACTCTCCTGTCCCAAGTCCAAGTTGTCTCATTTTGATAGGTTTTCTATTTTGTGCCTTGTAAATTTTTCAATGAATGGTTGTTTGGTTTAAATAATTATTTGTCCACTTCTTCTTCCTTCTGTATTCCACATCCAAGTCTAAGTCTTTTGTTTCATGGATAAAGAGGTGAAGCCCAGAGAGGTCATGGTGTGTCAAGGAGGCCCATGCTGAACATGGCACTGCTCTCCAGACCTCTGACCTCAGATTCACTGCCCTTCTGCAACACAATACCAAGAAGGCTCCCTTCATCATTTCTCATCATCCAGCTACTCTGAGTCTCACATTATCTCCACTAGTATTTTAATAATTCCTGTAAGGTGGGTATCAGCATGATTATTGCTTTAGGGTCTAACTCAAACCTGTCTGAGAAGCTATCTCTGAGTTGAGGTGCTATGAGGAATAACTATTGGGATTTAATTAACTCCTGTGGGCAGTGGATATTCCATGATACTTATGGGCTCTTTTGCTCCCCTACAAAGTTTCTTTTCCTGTTCTGTGTCTTTTTATGTAGATAAGTGCTCACTGCACAGCTCAGGAAATTCTGGTAGGTGAGCTGGAGATACGGTTTGTAAGAAACATGAAAGAGCATTGTGCTCTTTCTCTGGAGTCCCTCCCATGCCACCTCTATGGGCAATGGGGACACCAGCAAGGAACTTATTGATACTTATCCCTACTGACCTAAACTTGTAGACATCAATCACTCAATGGTTCCATCGGATCAAGCATACCATTAACTCTGCTCAACCAATGAGGAACAATGGGGATGACCTAGGTAGGCAGCTTGAGTCTTCTCCAAACTCTTGAGTTATCATAGTCATTCTGTGTTGGTCTTTCTTCCTGTTTAATACACATTCCAAAACAAATTATGAAAATGATCAATCAACAGTAACCTATGCCCATACCAAAAGCAGCAGTTTTCAAGGATTTAGGATACACAAACTCTATGGTATATCAAGCTCACTATTCTATACTTAGGCACACACATAATTAAAAAGGAAACAAAAACTCAATGAAATTATATCTTTACTATTGGCATTTCCATTGTACACTCTTTCTTAAAATGTTGTGGACACCAATTAAGGGTTATAGCCTGGTCAGGAAAAGACTTTCTGGATCTTCTAGAGGTTTTAGTGACTTGTGACTGCTAATCCATGCTCCTCCCACAGTGAGCATTGTACATGGGTCCTGAAGATTAAAGTTATTCCCAATAAGGAAGAGCAGAATGCCAGTATTTTATGGGTTTCAGAGCTGTTTCATGCGTGCAATCTGAGTGCAATGATATATCCTGACTTTGTCAGTCATTCAGTGGAAACGAATATCTGGTGGTCTTTATGAATTCCAAGATGGCAAGAATGGTAAACTCAATGATAATTCTAGTTTATTGAGAAACTATTCTGAAGTATCCATTATTTTAAATAATCCTCTTTATATTCCCTGAATAGACATTCTTATTTAGCTGAATAAGAGAAAGCTAAAGTTCAGAAAATTTGTGACCTGCCCACAATGTCATAGAAAACAGAACCCACTGATCAGAGAGAGCCGAGGTCATGCTCTGTGATCTGCTTACTTGAAACAAGTGAATACATGAACAACAGCAACAAAAAAAACCCTTACGTAGCATTTGTTTATTTTCCATGACTTAAAATTTATATTCTGATACTCTTGCAAATGTTTTCTGAAAGAAACACCACAGTTTCTACCCTCCAGCTTCTGGTATACCAAGACATCCCTGGACAAAGTTAATCAAGTGTCTATTGAAGATTGAAACCAAAGATGGCTTTCAATGCCCTCTTGCCCTTCTCATCTCCAGTGACCTCAGCTGTGTGTCTTACCCTTTGGGTCAGAAAGTGAAGTTGGTGGGAAATGCAGATAAATTGCAGGGGAGGTGATAAAGGGTGCAGGGGACATACAGGCAGAAATCAGTAGATCAAGTACAACTAGGAACCACCAGAAACTGTTCTCACCCTCTAGTCCAGCAAAGCTAAACCCCATAGTTTTGTGTGTATGTGTGTGCGTGTGTGTGTGTATGATTATGCCCCATTAGCATCCAGCTATCAGCAGTCAATTTGCACTAATTATCATCTTATAGACCTCTCAGTTTGCCTTGCTCTTTTTTGTGTGTGTGCAGCACTGGGGATAGAACTTGTGACCTTGTGCTTGCCAGGCAGGCGCTTAGGCCACTGAGCTAAATTCCTAGTCCTTGTCTTTTTGAGACTGGGTCTCCCTATGCCGTTCAGACTGGCTTTGAGCTCACTTTGTAGCCCAGGCTGGTCTCAAACTCACAACAATCCTCCTGTTTCAGCCTCCCGAGTGCTCGGATTACAGGCGTGTGCCACCAGGCCTGGCTTGCCTTGTTCTTTTACAGTCTATCTTATTATTTATCTACAAGTTGCCTGAAATACAGCATATAGAAGAGAGACTAGCCTAAAAGTTGGAGTTTTAGTCTTGGGGCTGTTATTCAAAAGTTATTTGACTTTCTTTTTTGAGACTCTCATCCATCTGTAAAGAAAGGATAATATTAGCCGCCCTCCACACCACATAGTGTTTTGGGACAATGATACAAAAGCAGTTTTGTAAAATCTATTTTCTCTGAAGGAAGAAGTCTTCTAATAGACTCCAGCTGCAATTTGGGTGATTTAAAAGCATCAGTCTACTTTCATATTTTTATTTTTGTTTTTCAACATTCCATTAGGGGGCTGGGTTGCTTAGGTGACCTTTTTGTTCTCAAAGAAAGTCTAGGCATTATAGAAACCAAGATTCTAACATGTTTCCATTGTCAGCCATAGCAGTGTGGCTGGAACACCGTGAGTGAGAAGAGTGACTCGTTGAGGTGGAAAATGTGGGCAGGAGGCTTATCTTGCAGGGCGGTGGGTAGACCCTAGAAAGACGCTGGACACAAAATAGTAAAAGCAAATAGTTTTCATTTTTCCCTAGCAAAACATAAAGGGGCAGTTTACAGGAAACGGGCGCCTCTTCCATCTGAAAGCTTTGGCAGGTGGAGAAGCTAATTCACTGGGCCACCAGCAGCTTGTTGACCCAACTTCTAACTCTCCTGCCACCACCCCCACGGCGGTGCACGTGTGGTCCCTGTACTGGAGTCTTTTACTTCCAACACTTCATAACTCCCAGGATCCCCGAAGACCTGCTTCACCCAAGAGGAAGAGAAAAGTGTTAAAAAGGCGAAAGAGAGACTCAAATGTATTTTTAGGAGCTATACCATCCTCAGTGTAAGTGAAGAATTCCCTGCGGTAGGCTGAATAAATGCCTTCCAAAGATGACCATTTCCTAACTCTCAGAACCTGTATATGTTACCCTATTTGGCAAAAAGGACCTTGGAAATGTGATGAGGGTACGTAGGTAGCCTTCAGAAGCTAGAAAAGGTAAGAAGATAGATTCTCCCCCTGAACCTCCAGAAGGAACCAGCCCTGTCAACTCTTTGCTTTAGCTCAGTGAAACGGGTTTCACACTTCTGGCTTTCAAACTGTAAGCCAATAACTTTGTTTGATTTGAAGCCACTGCATTTGTGGTAATGTTTGCTTTTTGTTCCTATGCTTTTCCTGGAGCTTCACAGTGGCTGGACCTTAGGCTTGCTCGTGTTGAGGAGGTTGCAGTTTTTTGCGGAACCAGAGCATGGATACTGAAGCATCTCAGAACGGTCCTGGTTCATCTTGGGCACATGTCTGATGAGGCAGAGAGTCATGGGAGAGTCATGGCACCTCACTCTGTCCTCACTCCTACATAGAAGAGATAATACCTACCTTGCAGGGTGAGCATGAGGCTTACAGACAACGTGGTAAGGTATAAAATGTGGCCCTGACACACACCTGACTCTCATATAAGGTACTGGGAAACTCCAGAATCAGGCAGGTTACAATCTCTATTGCCAGAGGCATTTTGAGTTTGAATTGAGATAGGTCGGAATCCTCTAGATGAGGGGCAATGGCACAGGCAGAAAGCCAGATGTAGCGGAGTGAGCTACCTTCATTACACAGCCCATTCTGACCCAGCAGTCTTGCTGGGACCATTACCAATCTACCTTCATGCTTGTTGTGCCAGCCTGGACAGGCCAAGCTTATGGTGAGAAGCGAGAAGAATGATGAAAGGCTCTATGAAGCCAGACGCAAAGGGCTCCAGTTGTCTGAGGTCCCACCCTCACAGTGTTATTTGTGGGAGGGGAAGGAGACTCTATGCCAATAGATTTGGAACCTGATTCTGAGACTTCTACAGCAGCAGGACATGTCCAGAAGAGGACTTCCCAGGAAAAAGGCTAATATCCTTGAGACAACACTTTGTTAAAACAAAACAAAACAAAATAAAACAAACATTCTCTGAATGTCACTTGAAGAACTAACTTAAAATAAGTTTCAAGTTTAGGAAAATGCCACCTGTCAGAAAAACAAGTACCATATAAGGAATTCCATTAACTAGACAGGGCAGGCAGGCGTCTGGACACACCTTTTCTGCAGGGTGACTCATCTTCAGGAAGGAGCCTGATCAGAAACAAGGACAGCTTGCTCTGTTCTACTAGCCTCAGGCTTCAAGAGCGGGAGTGCCCCCTTAAATGAGGCCTTCCTGGCTCTTCAAGGTCAATCTTGCTAATCTCTCCCTGGTCAACACGAAGTTTTTCTTCTGTCTCCAAGATTCAGCTTCCCCCATAGGTCTTATTATTGGTTTGGAAAGCCTAATACTACAGTCGAGACTCTTGGAACTGGGAATATCCTCGGAATCCAGACTTAAATGTTACACGTGACCAAATCAGGTCTCATTAGGCGATTTGCCTAAGATTACCAGCCAAAGAGTGACAGGGCAAGGGCTAGCTCTGTGCTCTCCGAAATCCTACAGCTTGCTAAGCCACAACTTAGACCTTTTAAACACTAATGCTAAAATGCAATAATGTGCAACTGACCAATTAGCTGACTATTATTAAGAAGAGAGTGGGCCTAAAAAGCTGAACACATTTTTTGAGGCTAAGACGGTGTTTGTGAAGGGAATATAGATCTAAGAGTAAGGGGCAGGATGTGGCTTTTGCACAGCCAGAGCCTTCAAGGCACTATGCCGAAAAAAATCTCTTCCTTTCTCCAATTCTTGCTACAAACTTGTTGTGTAGCTAAATTTCTGATCTCTTTACTCTCAGGCCATTTTTCATTTAATTTAAAAAAATTTTTTTACACACAAATACTCTAATAGTTTCCTCTACAAGAGGCAATAAATCATCTTTTTAACAGAAATCTCAGGTCATGAGAGGCCAAACAGGTCCAAAAAAGGAAGATGAAAATTAAATACTTAAATTAATGAAAAGGCACTGTATGATACCACCTAAAACCTACTTCCGAGGTGGTGGCAGCCTAAGGAGAATCAAGCTACAGTAAAGTATCTAATGTGAACGTTAGCACTGACAAAGTAGGAAGACCGTTTGTGATCCAAAAGACTGGTACAATGGTCATTTCGGCCCAAGGGGATGTGTGGGCAGGAAAAGGTCTAAGTGGCTGTAGGTAAAGCCAAGTAAAATGGAATAGGTAAAAGAAGATTCTGAGCTACAGGGGTAAGCAAATGATGATGGATCAGGCTTCTTCCAAGAAACATCTGTTGTATGGTTTGACAACCCCCCTCCCACCTTCAAAATTCCACCCAACAGCTGCTCAAACTGAGCCGCCTACTCTTGCCTTACTACAGGCTGCTGCACTAACGGGCTGCCCAGGGTTTCCTGTAATTTAGGATACAATTTGAAGAACTTGTCACACATAGACTGGATTTGTTGCTAGCTGTTCTGAATGAAGAACAATTCTATCCTAATCACATATAAAACACGTGTATTCTAGAGTATCAAAAGGAACAGGCATAAATTTTACACTATACAAAATTTTCATGGATACTACACTTTTCAGGAAGGAACCTTAGGTACAATTTAGTTCAACTGACTCAATTTTTATCTATGAGTACACTGAGTCTTCAAAGAAGTTGAGTGACTCCAACAGTACTTGTCCAATAGAACTCTCACTAGAATTGTCCACATAAAAGCCATTAACCTCATGTAACCTCTGAGCACTGAAAATATGGTTAGTGCTACTTAGGAACAAAATTTGATTGCAATTGATGTGAATTTAAATAGTAATATATAGTTAGTGGTTACCATACTGGTAGCATAGTTCTAATGTCACAGAGGTGGTATGCAGCAGGTCTCTGACTTTAGAATCTTTATTTTACCACTGCCTTCTCGGTCTGAGTTTTTCAGTGGAGCAAGAAACTTATGGTGCCAAGTCCCTGGATAGAGGGCAGTAGTGGCTGAGGATGTCCTGTGAGAATTCATTAGAAAATATGGGTTCCCCTAAGGAGAAAGGGGAATAGAGAAGTTCGTTCATTTATTTTTTTGTTTAAGGAAATAAAAATGCCCACCATGGGTCAGGTGTGCAGTAGCCACAAAGGTTATTTGATATGTCTGCTAATTAGGTTTCTTAAACAGGAATGGTACAAAGTACTACATGAGTTCAAAGGTGATGGAGAGTCATTTGTCACTGATAAAAGTCTCCAGCTTCCTTTGGCAAATCCTTTCTGTTACACCACAGAAACATGTGCAGTGACAATCTTGCTAGGATCAGTACTGACAGAGGCTGTGCTCGACCCCGCATCCAAGGTCTCAAGCAGCAGCTTGATTTCCTTGGGATCCAGACTAGTTAGTCTTCACAACCCAGCCCAGGAGGGTGCAGTACAATTGTAGCTAAGAGAATGATCACATGAACAGTTTCAGTTTGGTTTAGAGATCCAATTTCAATAGAGAATAAGCCTGACACTATTCTGACATCCGTGTCATGAAAACTTATTTGTCCTTTTACAGGTGTCATGAATTCACCATGGTCTAGCTGGAGGACAGTTAACCGCTTACAATCCTCATTAAACAGTCTTAACTACCCCATCTCTCTGTGGTATGTGTGTATATGGGTGTGTATGCATGCATGCATGAATTAGGGAGTAATGACAGTTAAAATACAGATTTATTTAAATCCCCGTAAAACTTGAATGTAGTCTTAAAGGGATTCAAGTATACACATAACTAAAATTCAAACAAAAGTGAAATAAAAGACAGGCCTAGCATTTAGGGTGAGGAAGTAGTCACTCTAGCTAGACAGAATCAGGTCAAAAAATATTGGCAAAGTAGCCTTGTGAGGACCCTTGAATATTCTACCAGACAAAGGTGGAAGGGAGCATTTCAGATTAAGAAAATGACAAAAGTAAAGAATCAGAGGTTAGAGAGTTGCCTGTGGATCCCAAAACTCTAGTGTTGGATTGGAACATGGGGGTTTGAGATGGGATAACAGTAAAGAGCTAAACAGAAAGCTAACCTGGGGTCTGATTGCCAGGCTAAGGAATTTGGACCTAACTTAACTTTATAATCAGTATGGTGTCACTTATGGTTGTTGAGCTATGAAATAATAGCATTAAGAGGAGTTGATATGAATTCTTCCAGTGACAGAAAGATGGGTCATGGTGGTAAGAAGGTGACATTAGGAAATCAGTTAAGTGGCTATTTGTGAAGTCCAGGGAAGAGGAGCTACGTTTCTAAACAAAAGCAGTGGCCAAGGATAAGGAGTAGTCACCACGTGGCTTTTTACTTGATTAAATGAGAGGAGAGGACCAGAATCAAAACTAGTCTTGAGAATCTGAGCCCAGTTACCAGAGAAATAAAGATAGCATCAAAAGAAATAGAAAGTCAAGAGGAAAAGCTGGTTTAGGATAAAGATATGATTGTACTGATTAAAAAATATCCACCAAATAAACAACACAGAAAATGGATTGGAAAGGAACTTGTTGAGTTCACAAGAATTCATGAACAAACCAAATGAGAAGTAAGGGCAAAATAGCTTTTAAGAAATGTTGTAGAAGAAAGATAGAAGAAAGGAGGCTCAAGGAGGAAGCAGAAGGACAAAACACAGCAGAGCCAAAAAGAGAGACATTATACAGTTTGCTAAGTCAAGTGGCTCCACATATCCAATTCTTGTGTCTGCAGATTTGTGGATGAAGAAGACAAATATGACACTACTTTCACAGAATTTACAGTCCAGTGGAAAAGACAGATGAAGCAAATAAGCAAGGAAACTAATAAACAATTACAAATAGTAAGGGCTAGGACCATAGCTCAACGGTAGGGTACATACCTTCCATGTTCAAGGTGCTTTGAGGTATCTCTAACACCTTAAAAACGAAGAAATGAACAAAATAAATAAAAACACATTTAAAGTTATAAGTAAAATAATCTGGATGCTTTAATAAAAGGATACTAAGGGTGTGTGACACATTCTTTTAGATAGGTACCCAGGGAAGACCTTGTTCTATGGATGTTCTTTGAGCTGAGGTATGTAAGCTAGAGAAGCCTGGAGTCAGAAAAGGGGACAAGCTTCCCAGTGGAAGGAAGATCAGGAAAAGTTGCTAAGACAAGAAAGAGCTTGGCACATTGGAGGTACTAGAAGATGGTCAAGGTGGCAGGGGCACTGAGAATGGGGAGGAAGAGGACATGAGATACAACTAGAAGCGTAGGCAGGGTTGAATAAGCACTTCTTTCTGAGCAGGTTCTCTATGTTAGTGATTATTTTTTTTAAAAGAGAGACTTTATACAGATTGATTAGTCAAGTGGGCCCACATAGCCATCTCTTGTACCTGGATAAGCCAGTTTGTGAAACTGGAGGATGTAGGCTGTCTTAATGAAATTTAGACTTTGTAATAAGAGCAAAGGTATGACACTGAAAACAAAGATACAGAACTGAAGACAGGATTGAGAGAAGGATGCAGCCACAGGACTTGATTGGTGGTCACAAAAGGGAGAGAGGAGAGAGATGACCCCTGAAGATAGTTTTAAGTGTTAAGCATCTGCAGACTCCTTCATAGAGAAACATGGTGGAAAAAAGAAAGGAGCTAGAGCTTCTTGGGCATCCCACCCAAGACCATTGTCATCTTGGACACTTAGGTGCCATGTTGATCACAAGTTTGCCTTACTGTAGTTGAAGTCAACGTGAAAAATGGAACATCCAGCTCCTA
>RJWT010029085.1:0-15030 GCA_004365215.1 Cuniculus paca | reverse complement strand
GTTTCATGGCAGAGGAAGTAGATGTCAGGGAGGTTAGGTGCCATGAAAGCTCTATGAACGCCAGAAGCCAGACGGGTAGCTGACTATCCTTGAAACTTCAGCAGCAGCAAAAACATCAACATTTCTGAAGCTATTTTCAAGGCTTGGGGGTGAGGAAGATTCCATGAACTGTAATACTTAGTCTTGCCTTGGAAACATTCTGGGCAATTCTCCTAGCTCTTGGATTTTTATTTCCAGACACATAAAATATCAATCACTCTGGTTAGTCTAAGAAATAAGCAAATCATGATAGAGGCTTCCATTGTTTGTGAAAAATCCACAAAGGTGTGGACACCTGGTGGTGAGATCAATGGATAACTGTCAATGGGTAATTGCCTTTTCTTAGAAGAAATCATGTTAAATTACCATATGGCCTATAGTAGGTAAAAATTAATAAACTCATTTTAACTCAGTAGAGAACATTTATTTGTATAAGGTGCAAACATTTCCATCCTGAACTGATATAATCAATCAAAATAAAATAAAATTTCCCATTATCTTCTCATTGCAAAAAATTAGCAAAGTACAGAAAGCATGAAAGATAAGGAAAGACATCTGCAATTCCATCACCTTCAAGATTATGAAATGTTTCCTTTCAACCTTTATGTTTTTCTTAAAATAATTGTGATTATACTGCATAATTCTAAGGCAACAAACATAATTTTTAAATGTGGTGGTGCAGGAATATTAGGTATCATTGACTCCTTCCAAATTCTCAGGTGATATTACATAGCTCCCCACCATGCCATGCCAACCTGTTCACCCACTTACATAGCACTTTCCAAGTGGTGCTACCATGATCTCTTGCTGGATTCAATTCTCCTATGCTGTAAAATTGAGTCTTATTCATCTATATTCCCATTACTCTACAAGTTTCCTGGCACATAGTGAAAGATCAATACTATTTTGGGGGGTACATTAAATTAAACTTGTTTTTTGAAATATTGCCACTCTATTACTGCCTTTGCACACAGCAAGAATCTTGGTTCAGTTCTATCATTTCATAGGTGAAAACCAGACTAGTTAAAGGACAGACGTTTCCATGCATAAGACTAAGGATTGCAAACAAAACTAAACAAAACATGACGATAGAAGCTGACATATTCCATCACTTGAAGATAACCACTATTCATACTTGAGAGACTACTTTCATGTAATTTGCATAAGTGGGATAATATCAAAATATTCCTTTTATCATGGACAGTTTCTTAAACTGTAGTCTTTTATAAAAACCTCCTCCTTCCCTCTGTCCTCTTCTCTCCCAGACATCGTCCTGCTCCATCACAAAACCCACATAGCCAGTGTTAATGACCAGTACGAATCTTCTCATGTTGTTTGAACTGCTAGGAACATGAAGAGATGTAAATAAATATATGGAGTGGGGTTGTCACTGTTTTTCAAACATGACCTCATAGACAGCTGCACTTTCCTAGATCTATCTTTTTGGTCTTAACAATTTATTACAGAAATAAGTCACATCAACTGATTTTGATCTACCTCTTAGGACATGGGCCTGTGGTCAGATGCTGTGCTGTACAGGATTCTACAGCTGTGGATCAGATACTTGGTAAACTCCTGCATGAATGTTGGCTGAAGCTCGTGACAGGAAAGGGAAACTCACAGCAGTAATAAGCACCTATCCCTGTGAGAGCAAACCTCTGGATCTTCCAGGAGGGAAGGGGTTCATTGTTCTTTAACTGCCATGAAGGCCATGATGGTCTTGAGAACTTGTGTCCAATCATTCCCTTCCAAGTTCCTGACCAACCAACCTGGTAAGCTGTTGGCCTCTGCTCAGCCTTCTAAGAGCCACCCTACCAGTGAGTTTGCCCTGTCCTCTGAGGTCCTTGCCAGTGTCAAATCCCATGTCCTGAGAAAGTTCCTGAAAATCAGTGACTCCTTGCTTATCCTGTTTCATGGTCTGCCTCTTTGATTAAGTCTCAGCAAAATTTGTTCCCTGGTATACCTCCCCAGTGTACCTCCCTGGCTCCTACCAGTAAGAGTTAATCTTCATAGTTCCTTTAAGGTACAATCTCTGTCCTTCCTTATCAGGCCTCAAATGTCCCCAGCTGGTTTCTGCTGGAATTCGGCACTAGTTATCTCACGGGCTCTTTTCCGGAGTGGGAGTAGGGGCACCCCCCCTAGAGGCACACCTGTCTCCTTGTGGAGGCAGGGCCTGGGCAGTATCTGGGCTCCAATGCCCTTCTAGGTGCTGGTTATCCCCACTGCATTTTAAATATGTGAATCATCAAGCGCATTTCCATCTACTTAGGTCACCTCTGGCAAAATTTTTAGCTACTGGGTTTCCACCTCATGCCAGGGACTGTCTGTGCTGTACCCATTACATGGTACAGTAGGCTGAGTAGAATAGTTATACTCTATCACCAGAACATGTGAATATGTTTTATTACATTGGGACAAGGACTTTTAGATGAGATTAAACTAAGGACTTCTGAGATCACTTTATCCTAAACTATCTGGGTGGACCCAATGTAATCATGAGAACCCTTATAAGTGAAAGAGAGAGATAGAGAGACAGAGAGAGATTTGAAGATGTCATGCTACTGGCTATGAAGATGGAGAAAGGGATTATACCCAAGAATGCAGGAAGCCTCTAGAAGCTAGAAGATATAAGGACACAGATTCTCCTGAAGGAACAATGCCCTACTGACACCTTGATTTGAGCCCAATGCAATGCATTTGGGACTTCTAGCTTCTAAAACTTTAAGATAATACATTTGTCTTATAGTAAGCCACTAAATCAGGGCAATTTGTTACAGTAGCAAAAGGAAGCAAATACAATGTAGTAGGGTCCTCCTGGCCACCAGCATATGATCCACCACCACCCCCAACCCCATACTACTGCCTGCTTCTCCAGATCACTCCTATAACCAACTATATGTTTGGGTCCTCTGAGAAGTAGCCATCCAAATGAATAAGACTAACCAAAAATTGTTGGAGAAAGCGCTAAGCATAAACTAGAAAGAGAGAAGGAGGAAATAGGGAGCTCCTCAGGCTGTGATGGAGGTCTGACTCCCATGAAAGGAGAGAGAGATGAAGAATTAGTTGGGGAAAATGTGGCTCTGAGAAATTCTCAGCCAAGCCATTCAGGGACCCAGGATAGATTGTCCACCTTGGGGATAATGTGGCTTTGGAATGTGTCTTAGTTACTTCCTCACTGCTGAGATACAATACCTAACACCCACAATTTAAATGGGGAAAGGTTTACTTTGGCTCACAGTTTGTAGAGGTTTCAGTTCATACTCTGCTAGCTCCAAGGCAGGGCAGCATGGCAGAGGGCATCACAGAGGAGAAACAGCTCATAGCATAGCAGCGGGAAGCAGAGAGGAATCAAGGGAAGAGGGAGGGAGAGAGACCCTTCCAGATCACACCCCCAGAGACCCACCTCCTCCAACCAGGCTTCACCTTCCAAATCACACTTAGCTGTAAACTCAGTGAACTAATCCACTGATGAGTATCATGCCCTCATGAGCCAATCGCCTCCTAAAAGCCCCACCTATGAGCACATGAGGCTTTGAGGGGACATCTAGGTATAAACCATAACAGGGTACGTGCTACTGCAGGTGCCAAGGTGTAGTAGCTAAAGGCTGTCAACCAATGACGCTTCACACAGCCAGAAGGGAGAGCTGAGGGCCCATCTCCACAGTCACACATTACCCCAGCATAGAAAGCCCTTGAATGCTTTTCCTGTGATGGAATTTTATAGCTAAGATTCAAGTAGAAATGTTTAAAATGACTAGATGAAACACGTTTCTTTTTAGCACATTTAAAATTAATTATTTAATTAGGGGATTGAACCTCAGACTTTCACACTGAGCCCCAGCTATTCCCCACCCCTTTTTGAGACAGGCGTTCACTAAGCTGCTAAGTTACCCAGGTGGGGCTGGAGCTGGCAGTCTTCCTGCTTCAACCTCTGAATATGCTGGAATTCTAGACATGTGTCGCGCAGACAGTGCTTATTAGCCAAAGCCCCCTCAGAGGAGCAGAGCCTTAACCACTGAGCTAACCGTAAGGCCAAAATATCAGAACACATGATCCCTACAGGTAAGGGGATCCCCAAGGGGAAAAGGGAGAGACTAAGCAGCACATACTCAAATACCGACCCTCCAATTTACAAGTTAGATAATTCACTGCTCCTCAACTGTTGAAGAGTTTAGGAGAAGAAGAGAAAATCAGATTTTCTTCAAATGAAGCTTTCTCCTCATGGGAAAAAAAATATTGGAAAAGGGAAGTAATGTCCTTCTGTATCTGATAGCTGGAACAAATGTCCTTCAATTATAGTGATATCATATACTGCCAGATTGCTATCCAAAAAGTTCAAATATCAATGTTGAGAGGAACTTCTATACCCATAGAGCATTAGGTAATTTTGCTCTTTTGATTTCTTCAATTCTGATGGGTAACGAATATTTCGTCTTTATTTAGTCTGCATTTGCCTAGCTGCTGGGGAGTTGGAGCAGCTTTTTACATGTCATCTGTCTTTACAGAGTATGGACTGTCTGCTTGGTCCATGTTACTATTGGCTTATTTGGGTTTCTTTTGCTAACGTTTGCAGAAGTTGTGTACACATTACAGATATGAACTCCTTATCTATTATACACATTGCAAATATTTCAACCTATTTTTTGCTCACTTTAATGGCATATTTTATCAGACAAAACACTTAAATTCTCATAAAGTCAAATATATTTATCTTTTGTTTTATAGTTTCTGGGTTCTCTATCTTTGTTTACATGATTTCCCTGTCCCCACATTTTTAAATATAGTATCCTAAATTTTCTTCTATGAGTTTTATTATTTTACTTTTACATTTACTATTTCATCCATCTGAAAATTAGTTTTGTATTATTGTTTCTTACCATGAAATAGTACGTTTCTTGTAATCATTTTAGAAACTCTTACATAACAAGAAAAAAATTTACTCACAATTCTCTACCTTCCTAGTATATACCCTTGCAAATATATCTATACTGCTATATCTTTTTGGTTTTATTTTCTATGCAGTGCACATGGTCTTAATTTTTTTAAAGTTATATTGTAAATTTTGTTATATAACTTGCTTTTGTCATTTACAATATAATTAGAACAATTTTTCAAAGGTACCATCATTTAAATCCATATTTGTGGACATTTACATTTGTTTTCAATTGTTTTGCTATGATAATGTCTATGATGCTGCCTCTCATTTTTTGCACTTTTTTGAGAAACTCACTCATTTTCAAGTATTTATGTTTGTTCAATTTTATTTTTATAGCATATCTTGAGCATTTGTTCAATTTTAATAACATCTAAAAGGACCCATTTAAAAACAGGTAAGGAGAAGAAAAGAAAGCCCATTTTTTTCTTTTTCCCCTTGGGGTGCTGTATTGAGACATACCTGAGTTAAACAGTGGATTTGGAGCCACGTCTAAACAGAAAGAGCTCTCCAGAGTGCCATTGATATTTTAGGAATTGTTTCTAAAGAGCATCAAGTAAGAGTTCAGAATTGAAGAATTCAGAAGTTAAAAAATAAGCAGTAAATACAGCACTGGGGAAATCTCCAGGTGGAAGGATCTGAAAATCCCAAAACACCAGCAGTCAAGGATCAATAGGGCAAGGACACCAGCTGGTTTAATACCACCAACGCCTACATACCAAGAAGCCAGTTCTTCTGGAAGGACACAGACATAAATCAATAAATCGTTCGTTCCAAGATTTTTCTAGAATTTTAAGACAGAGAAATGAATGGTAGAAAGAGTAAGACTGAGAAAGGAAAAATTCAAATCAAGAGCATAGAGCATATTTCTTATTAAGTAACAATTCTAAAATAAATCTGAGCTGGGGATATAGCTCAGCAGCACAGTGCCTGCCTGGCAAGTGCGAGGTCATGAGTTCGACCCCAGTACCCAAAAAAAAAAACAAAAAAAACCAAAAACTGATCTGAATATTTGAAAAGTAATCTAAGTGCAACAAAAGTGCACAGACTCCTCCACTGTCAAACATACTTCTTTTTGGCTCTGAAATTCATGTGATTTGGGTATCCCTCTGTCCTTGCTCTCTTCTGTGTCTAAATCCCAAACAGAAGAAGAAGAAAAAATTATCATTGATCTCTAGTCAATAAACCAGGTAATGTGAAGTTAAGTGGGAGTTTAAGCTCAGCTAGTCTGGCTCCAGTATTGTACCACTGGGGAAGGTGAGGGCTGGAAAACAGAAGCAACCTGCTAGAGGTAGTGTCGCTGTTTACCTGCTAAGCTGGGGCGGACGTGCAGATTTCCGGTCTGTGAGCCGAGCGCTCCCGCTACCTGCTCACAAATCGGCAAGGTGGCCATGCTCATGGTGGCACTTTGTGACTGTCAGTGATGCACCCAATTAGAACGCAGTGGGATGAAATTTACATGCATGTGTGGAAAGCAATTATTTGAACACTGATACCAGCCCCTTGGCTGTTCTATAACCTTTGATGTCCACATGTGAAGACCCGGGTTGATAAAAGAGGCCCAGCAGAGCTCAGGGCTACTTCGCAGCCCTGGTTTCCCAGAGTGTCACCATAGCCTGCCCTTTGCCCCACATCCAACAAGGAGTAAGAGCGGCACAACCTGCATGGTGGTTGTTGTTTTTCAACCCACGGTCGCTGAAGTAGTGACCTTTAACTACTTTTCCTCTGAGGGAAATTTTATATTTAAGAGCCAAGGGCAAATGCGCAAAATGATAGGACCGAATACAGCTCTTATTAGCAAATCGAAACTATTGTTATTTTTAAAAGACATCTCTTGGCTTGAGTTTTTTTGTTTTAGATTTAAAGTTTTAAAAGATTAGGGAGGAGAAAAGTGGGTGTAGCCTGGAGGAAAAATTCTTGACTTCTTCCAACATAACACACGTCCCTTCTATAGCAGGGAGTTTCCACTTAGGACCTGGATTGCTGGATATAATTTCACACTTTCTCCCCTACTACCATTAATAAAACACCCTTACTGGTATCAAATGTGGATATTTTTCAATAAAATCTGATATAGAAGTTAGGCTTGATTAGTCCAGAAACTGAAATAGTTTTGACTGTGTGTGTGATATGTATTTATTATTACTAATAATAAAATCAACCTTTTGCAAATTGGAAGAGGACAAAGAGATGGAGGGAGGGAGAACAGAAGGGAGCAGGGGATATGAAACATATTAAGATGCGTTATGTATGTGTACCAACTCCCTGCAACCAATGTAATCAATATGTACTGCAAAACTATACTAAGAAAAACAAAAATTAAAAGCTAATAATAAAGACAAAAAATGGTCAAAATTATTCTATTTGCAAATTAATTACATACAACTGTACTTATTTTAATAGCAATAACAATGTTGATTATAAGAAATCATTTTAAAGTGCTCATTAATACACTTGACACAGTGTTATGACTTGTGACTAGGTGTCCCCTCAAAGCCCCATGCAGTCAAAGGTGGGACTTTTTCAGAGGAGTCTGGATCTAGAGTGTATGACGTGGATCAAGGGCACTAGGATTAAGGGTGTGAGTGCTCCCTGCCCTGAGTAGCCTGGATAAGATACAAGGGATAGAAAGAGCTATGGTTGTCCTCTGCTTGCTTTTGCTGTCTTCTGTGTGCAATGAGCTGTTTCTCCTCTGCCATGTGCCACCCTTCCTTGGAGCCAGCCAACTATGGACTGAAACCTCTATAAACTATAAGCCAAATAAACTTCTCATCCTTTAACTTTGGGTGTCAGGTATTTTGTCTCAGCACTAGGAATAGTAAGTAAGACACACAAAATACTCAATGATACCAGTAGTGCAGTCGAAAACAACTACCAACTGCCAACTGCATGTAAATATTTCAACATCAGGGTAACCTGCACCCACAAAGGCAGCACTTCCGTGTAGCAGCTCCCATTATCACACATCTTCACCTCTGGTATCAGTCACAGCTGCAATGGACAGTTCTGTGCAAGTTCTTGCACCTCGCGCTAAGAGAATCCCACCTCAAACATTAGCCTTACCACAGTTTCAACTTTATGGAGCTTTCTTGCCTGGGCAGGAAACCCACAGCCTAGAAGTCCAGGAGAGGAAGAGCTTGTGGAGAAACCTTTGAAGATCCACTGTCTTGCAGGAGGACAATTCTAAGATGTGTCCTGGCTGTCAGCATCTTGGGTGGTCTCAGTAGACCTCTCCTCCACACACTGCTCCCAGAAGAATATTCTTTCCCCTTGTTTCCTCACTCCTGCTTCCTAGATTCACCACCAGCTTTACACCTGCACCCAATTTCTTGTCTCAGGCTCCATATTCCAGGAAATCTATACTAAGTCATTCTACTTCCTAACTATAACAGATGTCTAGAAATATAAAATAGAAATGCTTTTTGGACAAATGGTCTTCAAACATAAAACAAATTCACATTATTTTTGCTTTGCATTAAAATGTTTAGAAATGGAAGAGATTATATAAGGTAGGAATTTTGTAAAATAAAGTTCACAATCTTATAGAGGGAGCCTCTTTAAATGTTATGGAAAATAACTGTGTAAAGAACTGGAGAAGGGAAGAAAAAATACAAGGCTTTCAGCAACTTTGATCTTTATTTCCATGCTCTGTATCGATGAGCCAAATGATCATTGGTTCTTGCTCAGTTCAAGAGTGTTTATTGTGCAATTCATGGACATCTAATCAATTAAAGCTCAAGCTCTTTGGCTGAATGGGATCCTGGCAATGTTCCAGAGGCTAATGGATAACTTTTAGGAACCATATCATGAGTATTTGGCCACAAGTCCAAAGATGAGAGGGTAATATCCAGCATTGGTTAAAATGTTTAAGGTCCTTAACATTTGTGAGTGGCACAACCAAATCAGAATGTCATAAAACCCCAAAGAGATAAAATGTTCAAGAGAAAACACTCAAGTCTTCTTCTTTCATAATTACTTTGACAATATTGACCAGATAAAACTTAATTCAATAGATATATTTAGAACATTTGCTACGACACAATTAAGAGTTATAGAGCAGTTTTGCATCACTACCTCATCTGAGCCTAACATGATCTTATAAGATGGTTATCATTCTCTTTACTTCGCAGTTAATAAACTGGGACTCAAAGAAGTGATTAACACTAGGCAAGTACTCTACAAGTGCTAATGAATTGAACAATTTAAGAGGTTAGACATCAGGTGTAAATCTAGATCTTCTAATTCCCAATCCTTTGCTCTTTTTCCTAACTTCTGGATGTCTAGTTGGGCAGTACCAAGTATCACCTTTTAACAGTAAATGCAAATAAATAGTATTTGTTTGCTGCCTTTAAACACTACTCTTTTAATCTCTTTGGATAATGAGTACAGCACTGTGCTTGGTTAAGTGAATTAATCTTGTGTACAATAGAGAGATGAACATTAGCTCGTGTGGTTAAGGAGAGCTCTCTAAAGTGGGTGGAAATGAAGCCAGGCTCTGAAGGACTGTTAGGATTTACATGGGGTCTTTAATATAAATCAGTGCATTAGAATGGTTAAGTCAAGTGATTCAGCTACTAACTGCAAATACATGACATTTGTGTATCATGTATCATTTTCTCCCATATAATGTCTTAGACATTATATGCAGAAACACAGATTCTCTTAATTATCATTCATTTGGTATTTACTCATTTGTTCATTTAACAAATATATTTTAATGTCTCCTGTGTGGAAGACATTGTTCTAGGGGCACTTTTAAAATACTGAGTAAAATGAACAAAATACTCACATCGGTTAAGAATGTACATGATGCTAAGTAATGGAAAATCCCGTTCCAGTGGCTCTACCAAAGAGTATTGAATAATTTTCACTAAGCAAGAAATTATGGGGAGGCCGCAAGGCTGGTGGGGTGGGCTGTGGTTCCACTGAAGGATCATTCTGTCTACATTTCTGCTTACAGTCTCCTGAAAGAGTTGGTCTTCACACTCATACTTGCCATTTCATGATCGTAAGACACCTTCCACTGGGAGGAATTACATCTGCATTTCAAACAAGTGCAAGGGAAAAGAAGAAGGAAGGGCAATGTTGGGGAACACAATGGTTTCACAGAAATCTTCACCAAACTTCTCTTCATATGTCATGGACTATAATTACATCACATGGTTGCCCCTAGCTGAAAACCAAAATGAGAAGCGAACGTTTTTAGCTGTACATATTTTCTTTCCAAATAAAGTAAAAAACTGTGTAAGTAAAGAAGGGCACTGGGTAATTCTCCACCACACTCCGCCAGAGCCCCTGCATCATGCGGTTTATATACTAGTCTGGTAGATGGTATCACTGGGGCTTTTTAGTTGCAGCAACTGCAGCCAACAGAAAAGGAAGCTTGGAAGGACGTAAACCAGCTCACAGGAGCAAAAGGAAGTTGGAGACAGATCACAGAAAAAACCACAACAGCTTTTGCATGTCCTCCCCTACTGAGGCAGTAGACTAACAAAGAACTACAACCACAGAAATAGTACAAAGCCCTAGGAAAGCAGTCCAACTTTTGGCTAGGTTCTAGCTGTCCTGCCAAGTCTTCACATAGTGGAGGAACTGACTCCCCAGAAGGAGATCAGGCAGCACTGACCAAGAAAGGAAGCAAGGGTTCTGAGTAGCCTGATGGGTCCAGGACATTGACCAAGGGACTTTCATTTGTGGGGGGTTTAAGTTTCCCAGATGACAAGTTCTCAAGTGCTATTAGGCACTGTAAAAATTCTTAATATTGTACTGAAATGCTCCAATCTTTTAATACCTCAGAAAAATCCAATTTTCACTTTCCTAAATAGAATCAGAACTGCAAAAAAAAAAAAAAAAAAAAAAAAAAAAAAAAAAAAAAAAAAAAAAAAAAAAAAAAAAAAAAAAAAAAAAAAAAAAAAAAAAAAAAAAAAAAAAAAAAAAAAAAAAAAAAAAAAGCTTGTACTAAAAGAAAAACAGAAGATTAGATGGTTTTGTTATTAAGACTGTTTCCTGGTTGCATTTTATATATAGAGTCTTCTGAATATGGGTTAGGGAGCTATTATAAAATTAAATAAAAGAAGAGTTTCACTTCTGCTATTTGACTTGAAGATGTTCACAGCAGGGCAACATAAAATCAGACTTTTATAGTGTTGTCTGAAAATAATACCATAGCCCAAACCAGAAACCCATGGGTAGATCAGACCATTAAGGACTATTACCTATGTTATTACTGCTAAAATATTTATATAGTATAATTTTGTAATAAGGTTATTTCCAAAGAATATAATACCGGTTTAAAGTGCACATATTAGTAAAGCCATTCTAGCATTGCATTGTTTGAAAATATCACAGAAGCAAAAACCACAATCACCAAATAACTATATTAAGGTTGGATTTGGCCCCTTTCATTGCCTTTTTCCTGAGCTTTGAAAACAGTTACAGCAAATGAAGCACAAGGATGAAATTAGTTAAAAATAAGAACATTTCAAAATTTTAAAAAATAAGACAATTGATATGGGTCAAGATGATACTGCAATTTAGATTCCTTTTTCAGTGCTAGGATTATTTCAACTTGGAATCAGTTGTAAGTCTTCATTAAGTTATTGAAGAAATACTTTTGAACTTTGTTACTAGAGTAGACGATACTCATTCACTGTTTATTCCTTACTAGTATCATCCCACCCTTCACGACGTCAGTGTGTGCTGGCAACATTTCTGACTCACTTGCAACTGGGGCTGCCCTGTTACGAAGTCTAGACAATGAGAAGTGAAGGGAAGAGGTGTTTTGCTTGTAGGTTTTTAATGCTGCTGCTCATCTGGTAGTATCTGAATTTTCTGTCTGGAACTCAGGTGCAATTCCTAAAACCATGGCAGTGATATTGCAGCCATAAGGATACAAAGTAGGAAAAGAAATGACTTGCTGAGACCTGATGACATTGTAGAGATTCTGCACCAGTCTTAGGCTGTCTTTCCTTTGCCTTTTTTCTATATAATAAAAATAATTTACACAGGTGCTGCTAGTTGGAACAAACTGCATTACAAGCTGATATATGTGCTATGTGCATTGTATTAAATAGGACAGAGGGGACACGGCAGTAGACAAGATGTGACCCCTTCCTGCAGGGAGCACACTATTTAATGGGAGAAACATTAAGCAAATAACTACAAAGCAAAATATCTAATTAAAGCTGCTCGCAGGGGATTAGTATTGGGGTAACTAAACTAATCTGAATGAAGATGGTGGTCAAAGATCTTTTAAAAATAAATAACATATAAACTGAGATGTGGAGGATAAAAGGAGTTCACTGGGGAGAGAGCATTCTAGCGAGAAAGAACAGTCCTGGTGTGTGAAATATAGAGACCTTAAGGAGAGTGATTCTCCATGAGGCTGCCACCATAGCAATATCAGAAAACACAGGGTTTTTTGGCTGTGGTAAGAATTTTATACGTTAAAACATTGTAAAGCCATCAGTAGATGTGAAGTGATCAGATTTCATTTGGGAAGAGATAATCTGATTGCACTGTAAAGGAATCAAAGGGATCTAAGAGTGAGTGTGGAGGGTAAAAAGTCAATTGAAGTAGTCTAGATTGGGATCATTGAACTACTTCCAAAGGCCTACTCTGACAAATAAAATTATATTGAAACTCGGCCACCCATGTTAGTTTACTATGTTTACAGCTAGTTTTCTGCTAAAATGGCAGAGGTGAGCAGTTGTCTTGGAGATGACATGGCCTGAAGAACCAAAAATATTTACTACCTGGCCCTTCACATTTGTCAGCCTCTGCTATAGGTAAGAGAAGATGGTGGCCATGGAGATGTAGAAAAGTGACAGATTTGAGATGTGTTTGAGAATTGCTGGGTTAAATTTAGAAGCTGAAGGAGAGAAAGAAATGAACACTGACTTTTAAGCATGAGCATTGGAAAAGTAGGTTTTGGAGGTAGAGTTCTAGTGTTCTGTCTATGCAATCTTGAGTTTAACAGAGAGAGAGGGAGGGAGGGGCAGGGGGAGAAGGAGAGAGTGAGAGAGTGAGAGAATGACTCATGGTCCTTGTCTTGATTATGGAAAGATTGTGATATGATATGGGAACTTTCCTTGTATGCCACGCTGTAATCCATTCTGTGTTGTAAAACTCATATTCCAGAATATTGATTTTACATACAGAAAGTCCTGCCCTGTGGAATTCAATTCAGTCCAAAAACTAAGCAAGAGTTAAGACAGAGATAAATGGATTATAATAAAAGTCTGATGGTTTGAGAAAAGACAGTTGATTCTTAGGTGAGCAGCAGGTCAGTCTAGTATTTACATATTTTTAAAACCTATTTTTTTATACAATCACACTTCCCCCAGTATTTTCATGCCACTAAATAGTGCCATATCAAGGTCATAAAAATAACAAATTAATGGATGTGTTACAGTTGATAAATAATTTATTGAAACCTGGCTTGGAGATTTGGGGGTTAGATTTGTATTAAACCTGTCTCTAACCTTCTAAATAGAATGACTATATTTCTCTGCCAAAATCTAGGACACAGGGCTTGACAACTAGAAAAAAATTAATTGCAGAAGTCCAAGAAAATAACAGAAATGTGGTTGTCATGTTTCTATGCCAGATCCCAAAGAGCAAGAAATTCACTCCATTCATGCCCCTTGTAAAAGGTCAGGCCTCAAGTACAGAAAAGAAAACAATTAATTGACCATCATGGGAAATAGTGAGGCACAATATTTGAGTAGGACACCTTGGTGTTATTCTTTGAACTTTTAGAAGTAATTAGAAATACAGATATGAAATATGTTCAACAGACCTCCTTATGAGGGTAGGGAGCAAGTTTTCCATAATGTAAATATCCAAGATGATATTTGACCTGAACTTTTCTGCTTAGAACTATTTCACAGCTGCTACCCTGGTTTGGAGAACTGCAGTGTCCTATTGAAGGCTTCATCACAATTTTTCACTGTTGTGCAATTGCTCCTTAATGCAGTGATTGTGGTAGGGTTTTGTTGTTTTTGTTTTTGGCAAAATACGCTGGAAATTTTCCTTATACATTAAGGCTAGGACTGTTTCTTTGAAAATATGTACATTGTGATATAGATAAGAAATTATCCAAGACAGAGAACATAGGATTTAAGAGTTTAATGAAATATGAAAATTGGAAGAAACAAACATCCCTTCTGAAGATGGCCTTAACCCATTAGCAAACTGGATTAATTTAAAAGTATTCAAGGCAGCTAGATCTCTTTAATGGGGATTTCTTAGGTAATGGTTTTCATTACTGTTTTCAAGCAAAGTAGAATTTTCTCTGTATGAAGCAAAGCATTCTCACTAGTGTTGAACTAAAGCTCAGAAAATCATTTCCTCTTTCCCTCCTGAATTCACCTGCTCAGGACCATAAGCCCAGCTCCAGGTGGGATGGTATTCACAGATGCAGCTGGAGCAGAAAAGAGAGTTTGGAACAGCCACACAGAGCTGCTTTTGATTTCTTTGCAATTTCATCTGCACACATTTTCTTTAGGATGCCTGCAAAATGCTGGGATTTCTAAGCTGAAATATAACTGACAAACAATATAATTCATCTTTTAGAATGTATAGTTCCGTCTACTTTGAGAAGTTAATATAGTCATGTAACCCCCTTCACACACACACATTCCCCCCACACACACAATCAAGGTAGAAAATATTTTACTTTTTTTTCATTTTTAAATTTTATTTTAAAGAGAAAAAAACAGAAAAGAAAAACAAAAAACAAAAGAGACAACAACAACAGACTCAAAACAATAAGAGTAGAGGTTTTCAAAACAAGATAGGAATTTAACAATGGTTGTTACATTGCATAATGTTATCTTCAAAAGAGTTGCTTAGATTTCCAGATATAGACTTGCAAAATTGGTCAAACTGTACTAGTATTAACTGTCCTTTTCCATGAACGAATAGAATTAGTAGTACAATCATCTTAGCTATCTTATGTGTGTGTATATATATATATATATATATACAAATTTATATCTTTTTCCTTTTCCCTTCCTTTTCTCCTTTCCCCTAACCCAGTTGTTTATTCCCCTTGA